>NC_069468.1:401712-503906 GCF_026875155.1 Cherax quadricarinatus
AAGCGTGAGATGCCTGTCCTTCTCAGTCCATGGATAGACCTACAGTCGGTTACAGGCAGGCTGGGCTCCCCTCTCACACTCTGCTAATATAAGTGTTACAACCCAACAAGTGAGTTTAACTCCAACCATTATATCTCCACGAACCTTCTCAACACAGAAGCATGAAGAGAACGGAACAAGTATATATATACGAGAAGGGGGATGGTAACGAGGAAGTAGAAGAAGAATGGTAGAAGTAGGAGAGGTAGTGGTTGAAGTAACAGTAGTAGCAGTAGTAATATTAATATAATAATAGTAATAACAATTATAGTAATGATGGTAGTAGTAGTAGTGGAGGTAATTTAAGGACATTAGCAGAGCTAATGGCTCACGAGGGTGAGACAGACACTCAGGGGAAAAACTCAAGGAGAGAGCTCATCAAAGCAGAAGAAAGGAAAGGAAAAAAAATAGGAAAGGAGACGAGGTAAGAAGAGGAGGAGATAAAGATCCGGCCTGGTCACTAGTGTTCTGAAGTTTGGAGAATTTGACAAAGTAATGAGAAAGGAAGGCATCTACAGAGACAAAGCCAGGACTAAGATTCATATTAAGAAACTTGTGCTTAATTAAGGAATGCCTCAACAAGAGAGGGTCTGTGAAGGGGTATTTGTGTGTCTGGAGTGAGAGAGAGAGAGAGAGAGAGAGAGAGAGAAACATAACCATGAGGTGAGGCTCACTCCCAGGCAGCCAAACAACTCAGAATGCATCAGAATTGGCAAACATGTATGTAGCAGCCAGAACTTACTTAATTTTGCCAGCATAGAAAGTTTTGTGTGTTACACACCTTACTTACCAATACCTAAATAAACAAGACAGTATAATGCATGGCATTTTCCTTATAGTACTAACAAAATTAACATTACCACTATAATATTAGTTAAAACATGTATCTAATCTATATATGAAATCCTGTGTTTTTTTCTGGAGAAACGACTCGAAGTGAATGAAATTCCATTTAAATTATAACACAATTTCTATAAATACTCCATACCTTTAATATTACCAAAAAATGCATATCATTTCTGAAATCACTATTTACCTTCATCTGAGCCATCTTCTGTTATTTTCAGATGTCTCCTTTAAAACTTTAGATGTTCTCTAACAATTTTAACTACAAATATCATTTGGAATCTCAGCCATTACTTATTGACTTTATTGACGCAAATTCCATGGTTGTGCACTGCAGCAAATGTTAACCAACTATATTACATTTCCGTTTGAACATTACAGCTACACTATAAGTCATTTAAACAATGAATTAAAACATTATGTTTTTAAATGAACGCGTTAAACACACTCTTCATTGAACATACACATTATTTCTATAAGTCTCAAGGAGACTTATAGAAATATAACCATGACACTAAACTGGTCACCAAAGTCTCTATTAAAAAATGTTTAAGAATACAAACAATAGTGTAGTATTTATGAATAAGTGAAGATAGGTTTACGTTGAGGTGATGGAGTCGATAGTGATGGTGGTCAGAAACATGGAAGGTAACTCGTCTCCTACATGGGTTGAGACACCAGATCTTCCCTCTATGATTACTAGTAATTATTCGTGAGGATACTCTACCGATTCAAACTTTCACCTAAAAGATGACAAGGATATATTTATGGATAATTGTATGAAATGACATTATCTCATACATATGTCTCATCACGTTACATTTATACCAGTTAATATCATCCTCAAGAACTAAATATTTTGGTAAACATACCTTCAACATTTATTTTATCAGTTTTAAGGCAATTAAGCTATTTCTCAATTTTTATCTCAGTGAAGGTTTATCACATATCTGAAGATATAAATCCGAATAAATTATACAGTATTTCAATCTCATTTCCATTTAACGAACATATTCAACTTAGTTATACAACAATTAAAAAATCTCTGCTAAATTTTTTAGAGGAAAAGAGGGGAAGGAGAGAGGGGAATGAAAGATGAGGAGGAGAGAGAGGAATGATGGAGGGGAGGAGAGAGGGGAATGAAAGATGGGAAGGAGAGAGGGGAATGAAGGAGGGAAGGAGAGAGGGGAATGAAAGATGGGAAGGAGAGAGGGGAATGAAGGAGGGGAAGGAGAGAGGGGAATGAAAGATGGGAAGGAGAGAGGGGAATGAAGAAAAAAGACAGAGAACCGAAAGTTGAAATATTAGTAGCTGTAGTAGTGGTAATAAGTAGTAGTTGTAGTAGCCATAGTAGTAGTAATTAGTAGTTGTAGTAGTAACAGTAATAAATACAGTCGAAGTAGCAGTATCCCTAAAAAGTAGTGTAAACAAAATTTAACTAAAATAATTCTATATATAACACGCATATGTAACTTAAATGCTTCTTAAATTTTCATATTAATAACTTAAAAATAGGCTAATACTTTGAGATAAAAATTGATAAAAAAATAGTGATGGTGTGTTTACTAATTTCTTTTATTATTGAACAGGATTTTAAATGGTATAAAATTTATGTAATTATAGTTAAAGATAAGAGGTAGGTTAAAGTAATTCCTTAAATATATGGTTGACAACATTTAGGATAGATCATAAAACGGTAAAATGTACTCGAAATTTATTGGCAACACAAGCACGGGGGGAGTTTTTCTGAACCTCAGGTATTCAACAGGGAATGAGTCCCAAATCTGCACACAGAAATCACTCCCTACAAAAGTAAAAGACTGGGCAGGCGATGCAAAATGCCCCCAATAAAAAGTAGGGGAGCCGTTGGTACACTAAGGGAAAACACCAAATGCCGGGGCCCAAGACTATCCAACACCCTCCCCTGGCTGCCTTCAAGAGAGAGCTGGACAAAACCCTAAAGTCAGTCCCGGGATCACCGGGCTTGGCTCGAGTTGGACTGCGCGCGGCCAGCAGTAACAGCCTAGTTGATCAGGCCCTGATCCATCAAAGGCCTGGTCATGACGGGCCCGGGGGCTTTGATCCCCGGAATAACCTCCATTTAACCTCCGGAAACCCCCGTTTTCCCCCTGACAACTTCCCCTATTTCAGCTTTTCTGATCGGGGGAAAATTTCCTCTAAAAGTACGGGATATAATTCAATTCCTTTGTAATCTTCCCCGTTGTTTTTGGAAAAGAAACTTTATGACCACTTTAGTGCCCAGTGGAGGATTCATTTTAAAAACGGAGTGCTTTTGGGGATTTTAAAAAAATGTGTTCGATGCATGCAGGGATGAGATAAAAATCTAACACCACCTGCCTAAATGCTGGCTGCCTTTGGGACCAAAACGCTACGTTGGCGGGCTCAAGGTTTTGGCCAGTGGGGTACGGTGATAAGCACACGTCCTGATCCAAGGTGCGTAGATTCGAGTGTTCTTCGACCTGAGATTACATATATATATATATATATATAATATATAATATAAAATATATATATATATATATATATTTTATTATAATATATATATATATATTATATATATATATAATATTGGGGTTGGGTTTTGTTGAATAGACAGCACCGCCCAGGGGGGGTACTCCCCGTCCTGCCAAGTGAGTGTGAAAGGGAAGCCCTAATTTTTTTTACTATGGTAGGATTGCTGGGTCTTTTTTCTGTCTCATAAATATGAAAGATTACGGGTACTTCTTGCTTTTCTTTTTTTACACTTGGCACACTACACAACTTGTACAAGCATATGTACACACACCCCCCTGGGTTTTTTTCTATTTTCTTTCTATTCTTGTTCCTTTTTATTTCATTTGCCTCCATGGGGAATGGAACAGAATTCTTCCTCCGAAAGCATCTGTCTTAAGAGGAAAAACATGCCGGGGAGCAAGGGGCAGTAACCCCTTCTCCTGTATAATTACAAAAATTTTAAAAAAGGAAAATTTTTGTTTTTCTTTTGGGCCCCCCTGCCCGGTGGGATACGCCCCATTTGTTGAAAATGTTGTATATAAAAATATATAAATATATAAAATATATATATATTATATATTATAAATTATAAAATATATATAAATTATAAAATATATATTGTGGTGTGTGTGGTGGTGTGTGTGTTGTGTTTGGGTGTGTGTGTGTTGGTGTACAATATATATATGTGGTTAAAAGATAAAGAATCACAACAGGGGGGGTTGTCACAGCTGTCTTTGCGGGATGACACGTGCTCTTGGGGGAGTTTGAAGAGAAGCTGCAGAGTTTTGGTGGATAAATTTTGGGTAGGGTGTGCAAAAGAAAAAAATTAAAAGGGTGAAAAGGAAAGAGTAAGGTTATGAGGATAAAAAAAAGATTGGGTGATGAAAGATTGAATATCAGATTGGAGGGAAGAGTAGGGAGGAGGTAACGATTAATATTTGGGATGGAAGTGTCAGGGAGGGGTCTAGAAAGATGAGGTGAAATAGAATGATGGGGGAAAAAAAAAGAGTGAGTGGTGCATTTTAGGAGTTTTGGGGAGACAGAGAACTTGTCCTTGGGGCAAAAGGGGAATGTATGGGATATTTTAAACCTCTTATATGGGTGGAAGCATGGTATAATGTTGCGGGGCGAGGGGAAGGCGGGGGCATGGGTTTCATGTCTGGGGGCATTGTGTGGTGTGAATATAATGCGAGATTCGTATTTGGAAAAGTGAGGGGGAGGTGGGGGATTACCAAAACTTTTGTCCAGGGGGTGGGGAAAGGGGTTGTTGAGGTGGTTGGGGACATGTAGAGAGAATGGAGCGAAACAGAATGATTCAAGGTGAAATCAGTCTGTAGGGGAAAAGGCGGGGTAGGGTGGGCCTGGGAAGGTTTTGGGGGAGGGGGTAAAGGGGGTTTTTGTGCGAGGGGTTTGGATTCCCAGCGGCATGCGTGAGCGTGTTTGATAGGGGGAATGGAGAAAAAGGGTTTTTTAATACTTGACGGCTGTTGGAGTGTGAAAAAAGTAACTTTTATAAAGGGGATCGGGGAAACCGGCGGCCCGGACTGAGCTGGAGATGGGAAGTAAAAAGGCCCTGCACTCTAAAAGGGGGGGGGGGGTGTTAAGTTGCAGTTTAAAAACTGAGTGAAAAGCACCCTTTGGCAGACAGTGATGGAGTGAATGATGGTGAAAGTTTTTTTTTCGGGCCACCCTCCTTGGGGGGAATGGGCCAGTGGATAATAAAATAAAAAATATATATTATTATATATAAAATATATATATTAAAATTATATATATTTTTTATATATTTAAAAATAAAAGGGTGTGTCGTCGTCCCGAATAGGCAGAACGCAATCTTGGCTTAAATAGAAAACCTCATCTTCCAATAGGACAAAAAAAAATTTGTTAGCAAAATTTCGCCAAAATATTTGAAACCAACGATAAGAATATTTTCTTGTGTTTGTTAAGTATTAAATTTTTGTAAACATTCTAAAATATATTTATTGGGGTTGGGCAAAAATAAATTGCTCTTGTTAAAATAAGATTGGTAATTTTCTAAGTTTTTTTTGGTGCAAAAAAAAACATTTCACTTAACATTAATGAAACAAATTATCTTTAAACTATAAGGAAAATTTTAAAAAAGGACTTAATTTTAAATGAATTCTTGCTAATTGACCTTTTTCATATTCGGCACTTTATATAATATATATATATAAAATATATTTTAAATATATATATATTAATATATATATATATACATACATTTTTTTTTTTCAAAAGTTGGCCGTCTCCCCACCGGGGCAGGTGACCCAAAAAAGAAAGAAACCCCAAAAAAAGGGAAAATACTTTCATCATCTTTAAAAAACACTTTCCCCACACTCGCACATTATACTTTTTTTGCAGAGGTCCAAATACAACAGTTTAGAAGCTTTCACATAAAGATCACAACATATCCCCCCCAAACTGCAATATCCCAAAAACCCCTCCTTTAAAGTGCAGGCATTGTACTTCCCTTTCCAGGATCAAGCCGGCTAAATGAAAAAAAACCCTTTTTCCCTAATCCATTCATAAAATTACCCTGCCACACCCAACAGATCGAGGTCCAAAGTACCTTTGTCTCCATTCCTCCTATCTAACACGTTCACGCCCTTGCGGGGAAGTCCAACCCCTTCCCCAAAAAACCCTCCTTAAAACCCCCTTTCCACCCTTTCGGGGACGCCCCCTACCCCCCTTCCCCCCCTATAGATTTATATGTTTTCCCATGTCATTCTACTTTGATCCTTTCTCTAAAAGACCAAACCACCTCAACAACCCCTCTTTCCCCTCTGACTAATATTTTTTTAAACTCCACACATTTTCCAAATTTTCCCACACTCCGAATTTTAAATAATATTTACACCACACATTGCCCTTAAACAGATACCCCACTGCCTCCAAACCCCTCCCGCTGTTGATTTACCACCCCCAAACTTCCCCCCTATAAAGTGTTTTTACTACTATACTTTTTATACATTCCTTTTTTTGCCTCCTAGAAACGTTTTTTACTCCAATTACCCCAACGCACCACTACCTTTTTTACCTCATCAATTTTTATGATTAACCTTCCTTCATAAATCCATCCCCGACACGTCAAATCCCAATACTCAAAACATTCACTTTTTCCATACTCCTCCTCCCCCAATTTGATATCCCAAATTTTTCCCTTTTTCTAAATATTTGACCCTCATCACCTTACCTTTTTATGTTCACTTTCCCAAATTTTTCCTTTACCACATTCCCAAAACCCTACACTAACCTTTCAATTTTTCTTTAGAATTCCCATAACACAGTATCATCAGCAAAAGTAACTGTGTCAATTTCCCCTTTTGAATTTGATTCCCCAAAATTTAATCCCCCCCCCTCCCCAACACCCTACATTTTCTTCCTTTTCAAAAACCCCTATAAATATATTAAAAAACCATGGGGACATTGCCATCCCGTCTAAGACCATTTTACCGGGGGGAATAGTCTCCCTCTCTTCTACACACCCCAAAACCCAAACCTCACTATCCTCATAAAAAACTTTTACAGCATTTTAAAACTTACCACCTATTCCCTATACTTGCAACATCTGCCCTTTCCCCCCCCTATCCACTCTATCATATGCCTTTTCTAAATCCATAAATGCAATAAAAATTCCCTACCTTTACCTAAATACTGTTTACATTATCTTTAATGTAAACCTGTCTACACATCCCCTACCCCCTCTGAAAAACCCCCTTGCTCATCCCAATCCTACATTTTCTTACCTCTAATTCTTCAATTTTAACCCCACCCTACACTTTTCCCCGGTATACTCAGTAAACTTATTCCCCATAATTTTTACAGCCTTTTGGGCCCTTTCCCCTTTTTATAAAGGGATATACATGCTCTCACCAATCCCTAGGTACCTTTTCCCCCCTTTCATACTTTATTAAACAAAAGTACCAACCACTCCAACATAACCCCCTCTTTTAACTTTTTTCATGATCCCCTCATTCCACTGTTTACCCCCCTTTCATTTTACGTATGCCTTCACGTACCTCCCCCACACTTTCATTCGCTCTTTTTCACCCTTTAAAATGGTTACTTCCCTGACTAGTGCTGAAAATTTCGCCTCTGTTTCTTTTTACATTTAAAAGTTTTCCCCAAAAATTTTCGCCATCTACCCAATACCTCCATCTCCCCCTCTAGTAACTCCCCTACTCTGTTTTTAACTGACAAATCCATACTTTTCCAAGGCTTTCTTAACTTTTTTAATACTCCAATTTTTTTTTTTTATTTTTTTTTTAAAATTTTTTGACAGTGCCTTCCCCCTATCATCTGCTCTCCTTTGCACTTCTCCCACCTCTTTCCTTTTTTTTACCCCCATATACTCGTCTTCTTATAAAACTCTGCTTTGAAAAACCTCTCAAAGCACCTTTTTCTCTTTTTTTCAATCCTTTTTCTTCATCATTCCACCAATCCTCCTCTTTTTTCCCGACCCCCCCCTCCTATAACCCCAAAAAATTCTGCCCCACATTCTAATACTGATTTTTAAAAAATATTCCAACCCCTTCAACCCCCCCCCCCCCCATATCTTTGCACTAGCCCACCTTTCTGCCAAAATGTTTTTATTCACCCGAACTTTCCCTCCCTTTTTATACACTTTCACCCCCCCTCTTACTTGTTGTTGCCACCTCCTCTTTTCCCATCTACCTCTTTCTCTAACTGTACTACAACTAAAAAATGACTATATATCAGTTTTCCCCTCTAAAAAGTAAAATCCGGAGCCTACCCATCCCTTTTTTCCACCAATACATAACTAATAAAAATACTTTCATTACGTGCTACATCATACCTTGTATATTTATTTATCCACTTTTTTATAAAATATGTATTTCTTATTACCAAAAATTTTTTCTACACAAAATCAATTAAAGGGTCCCCATTTAATTTACCCCTGGCCCCCAAATTTCCACTACTCCCCCCCCATAACTTTTTAACCCCCCTTTAGCATTGAAATCCCCCAACCACCCTTACTCTCACACTTGTTTAAAACTCCCCACGCATTCACTAACATTTTCCCAAAAAACTCTCTCTCTCCTCTACACTTCTTCTTCTCCAGGTGCATACCCTTATTTTTAAACCCCCTTTTCACATCCAATCTTTATTTTACTCACTAATCCCTTTAATTAATACTTTTTAGTCCCTCTTTTTCCCGCCATAGCTTATCCTTTAAAAATTTTTGCTACTCCTTTTTTAGTCTAAACCCATTTGAAAACCCCGACCTAATCCCATTTATTCCCCTCCACTGAAACTCCCCACCCCCTTCCTTTGTTTACTTAAAAAACCAGGACATCCCCGCTTCTTCTCATTCATAACATCCACAACATCTCTTTTTTTTTCATCTGCACAACTCCCCGCACATTAGACTTTCCCCCTTTGACAATTTTTTTTTATTCATTTATATCTTTTCGGAAAAGGGGTTACTACCCTTGTTCCGGATTTAGTTGACTTTTAAACCGCATGAAATTACTGAGGGAAAAATTTTTATTCCACTTCCCAAGGATATAAAAGGAAAAATAGTAAGACCAAGAACTTTTAAGATAAAATCAAAGAAAACTCAGATGGTGTATATAATTTTATATTTATATATATAATAATATATATATATATATTTTATATATAAATTTTATATATATACTACTGTCCTGCCAAATGGGGTAAAACGAAAGCCTTTAATTTTTTTACATGATGGTGGATTGCTGGGTCTTTTTTCTTATAAATATGCAAGTTGAGATATGTCTTGCTACTTCTACTTACACTTAGGGGCACACAACAACAGTACAAAAGTTTATTTTACATATCATCTGATTTTCTTTTATTTTATCTTTAAAGTTCTTAGGGCTTAAAATTCTTTTTCCCTTTTTTACCAGGGGACGTTGATAAGAATCTTTCCTCCGTAAGCCATGCGTGTTTTAAAAGTCAACAAAATGCCCGGAAAAATGGGGTATAGCCCCGTTTCCCGTAATAATTTCTAAAAGAATAATAAGAAGAAAATTGTTCCCCAAAGGGGAAATCTGAATGTTCGTGGATGTGTGCAAAGATAAGAAAAGAGATGATTGTGGATGCTATAATGAAAAGTAGCGGTTCCCGGGTTTTGTCAAAATGAAGGGGGTGGGAGAGTTTCAGTGGGAGGAATGAATGGGGTTTGGGCGGGGGGCAAAACGGTTAGAGCTAAAGAAGGAGTAGCAGTAATGTTGAAGGATAAATAGGAGGAAAGAGGGAATAAAGTGTATAATTCATGATTATGTTGAAAAATAAATTGGATGTGAAAAGTGGGTTATATAAGCGTATTTTCACCTGGAAAAAGAAAAGGAAGGGGGGGGGGAGAGAGATTTTGGGAATATTGAGTGAAGCATGGGGAGTTTTGAAAACAAAATGGAGAGTACTTGTGGGTTTGGGGATTAGTGCTAAAGTGGGGAAAAAAGTTGGGAGGGAGTAGTATTAAATTTTGGTGCCAGGGTAAATTAAAAAAGGGAGCCTTTAATTGACTATGTGTAGAAGAGATTTGGTAATAATAAAAATATTTTTATAAAAAAAGGATAAAAAAAATATACAAGGGGATATGTACACGTAATGAAAGTAGTTTGTTAGATTATGTATTGGGGGATAAAAGGTTGATGGGTAAGCTCCAGGATGTACATGTTTATAGGGGGGCAACTGATATATCGGATCATTATTTAGTTGTAGCTACAGTTAGAGTAAGAGGTAGATGGGACAAGAGGAAGGTGGAAACAACAAGTAGGAGGGAAGTGAAAGTGTATAAACTAAGGGAGGAGGAAGTTCGGGTGAGATATAAGTGACTATTGGCAGAAAGGTGGGCTAGTGTAAATATGAATAGTGGGGGAGGGGGTGTTGAAGAGGGTTGGATGAGTTTTAAAAATGCAGTATTAGAATGTGGGGCAGAAGTTTGTGGTTATAGGAGGGTGGGGGAAATAGGAAAGAGGAGTGATTGGTGGAATGATGAAGTAAAGGATGTGATAAAAGAGAAAAAGTTAGCTTATGATAGGTTTTTTACAAAGCAGAAGTGTTAAAAGAAGAACAGAGTATATGGAGAGTTAAAGAAAGGTAAACAGAGTGGTGAGAGAGTGCAAAAGGAGAGCAGATGATAGAGTCGGAGAGGCACTGTCAAGAAATTTTAATGGAAGTAAGAAAAAATTTTGGAGTGAGTTAAACAAGTTAAGAAAGCCTAGGGAATGTATAGATTTGTCAGTTAAAAACAGAGTAGGGGAGTTAGTAGATGGGGAGAGGGAGGTATTAGGAAGATGGCGAGAGGGAGGTATTAGGTAGGTGGCGAGAGTATTTTGAGGAACTTTTAAATGTTGAGGAAGAAAGGGAGGCCGTAATTTCATGCACTGGCCAGGGAGGTATACCATCTTTTAGGAGTGAAGACGAGCAGAATGTAAGTGTGGGGGAGGTATGTTAGGCATTACGTAGAATGAAAGGGGGTAAAGCAGCTGGAACTGATGGGATCATGACAGAAATGTTGAAAGCAGGGGGGGATATAGTGTTGGAGTGGTTGGTACTTTTGTTTAATAAATGTATGAAAGAGGGGAAGGTACCTAGGGATTGGTGGAGAGCATGTATAGTCCCTTTATGTAAAGGGAAGGGGGACAAAAGAGATTGTAAAAATTATAGAGGAACAAGTTTACTGAGTATACCAGGAAAAGTGTACGGTAGGGTTATAACTGAAAGAATTAGAGGTAAAACAGAATGTAGGATTGCGGATGAGCAAGGAGGTTTCAGAGTGGGTAGGGGATGTTGATCAAGTGTTTACATTGAAGCATATATGTGAACAGTATTTAGATAAAGGTAGGGAAGTTTTTATTGCATTTATGGATTTAGAAAAGGCATATGATAGAGTGGATAGGGGAGCAATGTGGCAGATGTTGCAAGTATATGGAATAGGTGGTAAGTTACAAAATGCTCTAAAGAGTTTTTATGAGGATAGTGAGGCTCATGTTAGGGTGTGTAGAAGAGAGGGAGAATACTTCCCAGTAAAAGTAGGTCTTAGGCAGGGATGTGTAATATCACCATGGTTGTTTAATATATTTATAGATGGGGTTGTAAAAGAAGTAAATGCTAGGGTGTTTGGGAGAAGGGTGGGATTAAATTATGGGGAATCAAATACAAAATGGGAATTGACACAGTTACTTTTTGCTGATGATACTGTGGTTATGGGAGATTCTAGAGAGAAATTGCAAAGGTTAATGGATGAGTTTGGTAGTGTGTGTAAAGATAGAAAGTTGAAAGTGAACGTAGAAAAGAGTAAGGTGATGAGGGTACCAAATGGGTGAAGAAAAATTGGATATCAAATTGGGGAGGAGTTTGGAAGAAGTGAATGTTTTCAGATACTTGGGAGTTGACGTGTCGGCGGATGGATTTATGAAGGATGAGGTTAATCATAGAATTGATGAGGGAAAAAAGGCGAGTGCTGCGTTGAGGTATATGTGGACTCAAAAAACGTTATCTATGGAGGCAAAGAAGGGAATGTATGAAAGTATAGTAATGCCAACACTCTTATATGGGTGTGAAGCTTGGGTTGTATATGCAGCAGTGAGGAGGCGGTTGGAGGCAGTGGAGATGTCCTGTCTAAGGGCAATGTGTGGTGTAAATATTATGCAGAAAATTCGGAATGTGGAAATTAGGAGAAGGTGTGGAGTTAATAAAAGTATTAGTCAGATAGCTGAAGAGGGGTTGTTGAGGTGGTTTGGTCATTTAGAGAGAATGGACCAAAGTAGAATGACATGGAGAGCATTTAATTCTTTAGGAGAAGGAAGGCGGGGTAGGGGTCGTCTTCGAAAAGGTTGGAAGGGGTAAGAGAGGTTTTGTGGGCGAGGGGCTTGGACTTCCAGCAGGCGTGCATGAGCGTGTTAGATAGGAGTGAATGGAGACGAATGGTATTTGGGACCTGACGATCTGTTGGAGTGTGAGCAGGGTAATATTTAGTGAAGGGATTCAGGGAAACCGGTTATTTTTATATAGCCGGACTTGAGTCCTGGAAATGGGAAGTACAATGCCTGCACTCTAAAGAAGGGGTTTGGGATATTAGCAGTTTGGAGGGATATGTTGTGTATCTTTATAAGTATATGCTTCTAAACTCTTGTGTTCTGAGCACCTCTGACAAAACAGTGATAATGTATGAGTGAGGTGAAAGTGTTGAATGATGAAAGTATTTCCTTTTTGGAGATTTTCTTTCTTTTTTGGGTCACCCTGCCTCGGTGGGAGACGGCCGACTTGTGAGAGAGAGAGAATATATATATATATATATATATATATATATATATATATATATATATATATATATATATATATATATATATATATATATATATATATATATATATATATATGCAAAACAACCACTCTGAAAGAATAGAGAAATTCCAAGCGCTTTCGTGACTACTCACATTATCAAGAAACTATGAAAGTGAAGCATCCAAGGAAGCTATATAAGGGTCGGCCAGCACCTCACTATCAGATCCCACAACGGTTAAACACGTGACGCGCGGCGAGCCAACTTGGATAGGTGCTTTGCAAAACTCACCCCCAAGCTATTTATTTGTCCAGTGTATTATTAAATTCTTCCCAAATTCTATTAATTATAAATGGATCTAATTTATATAAACCAAAGGAAATATTCATATTATTGTCAAAACTGCTTTTTATGAAACAAGATTCAATTATATTCCTGTCGACCATGGACTTGCTTGATACTACTTTCTCAACTTTTTGAAAATCAATTGGATGGTTAAAATCTCTTCCATGAATAAATAGAGCATTGGAATCTTGTCCAGTTCTAATGCTATATTTATGTTGTTTTAATCTTAGTTCGAGATTTTTACCAGTTTGACCGTAATAAACTTTATCGCAAATTTTACAAGGAATCTTATAGACACATCCATCAGCATTTTGGGGGGAATTCTTAATCAAAAGTTTTTTTTACTGTATCAAGATTTTTGAATACAACTTTAATATTAAAAGTCTTAAGAAGAGAAGGCATATCAACCAAGTTTTCATGGTAAGGGAGAACCAACATATTTTTAGTTGAATAAGGCTGGTTGCCCTTTTTTGGATTATAAAAGTGTTCCTAGCAACTGTAAAAGATTTATCAATTACATTTCTTGGATATTTTAAATCATTACCTATTTCATAAATTTTGGATATTTCCTCATCTATGAACTCAGGACTACAAATTCGTAAAGCTCTCAAAAACATTGATGAGAAAACAGACAGTTTGACTCTATCTTGATGCGAGGAATAATAGTGGACATAGGAACAGTTATTTGTAGGTTTTCTGTAAATTTTAAATTTGAATTCATTATTACCCTTAATAATTAAAACATCTAGAAAAGGCAATGAGTTATTTTCTTCAAACTCAACAGTAAAGTTTATAGAATGGGCTAAGCTATTTAATTTTCCAAGAAAATGGTGTATATCTACATTTTTGGGCATAAGACACAAAATATCATCAACATATCTGAACCATTTAGCTCTATTAGGGAGGATTGTGTTAAGCAACCTTGTTTCAAAAAATTCCATGTATAGGTTACTAAGAACAGGTGAAAGAGGATTTCCCATTGCCATACCAAACTTCTGAGTGTAAAACTTATCATTAAATACAAATTTTGCATCAACAATGCAAGCAGAAGAGAAGTGGAGCTAGTGGGTCACCCTGCTGAACACCTTCTGATGAGAGAATTTCATGTTCTCCAAACAAAAGAACTGAGGGTTTGCTGTAGCCGGCTGAAATGAAGGGAAAAAGACTGGGGAAGCGATCCCGAGCAGCTGGCAAGACAGTATCTCTCTTTACCATATTAAAGGCATTTCTAAAATCAAGTTTGACTACGGCCTTGTCTTCTGGTAGGTCCCTGATGTAGGCCCTTGCAGCATGGGCTGCAGCTTCACTGCCTTGAGGGACCCCATAGACCAGTTGGTGTGGCTGGAGTAAACTGGCAGCTTCTAGGCGAATGTTTCTTACTGCTGCTTTGGCAACGAGAGAGCGAAGAGTGTTACCAACAGCAATGGGTCTGATTCCCCCATCCTTCTTCTTCAACGCACACAGTGAGGCTCCAAAAAAGAAAGGTTTAATTTCTTCTGGGATTCACCCAGCCAGGCAGTTGTTGACGAAAGTTGTTAACTCGATGAGAAGAAGTGATGCAGATGCACCGAGTACTGGATTTACCATCTCCTTGAGGTGCTGAGGTCGAATTCTAGTGTAATCTCCTGCAGATCCTGCAGGAAATGACACAATCGCCTTATAGACTTCCGATTCAGGCAAAATTAATTATTCAGTGATGGGGTCTTCCTCAGGGTTGTTCTTGATGGCTATGGTGTCCCTGGTTGGATGCTTGTCTCTTAGTGCTTGGGCTCTGGTCTCATCTTTGGGGGATACAGCGTCGTCACTTGTAATTATTCGGATTGCTCCCACTGTGTTACCTTCATCAATTTTTTTGCTAACCTGTGCGCAAATTTTCTCGTTTTCAGTGGGACTTTTCTTGGGTCTACCTTTGTGATTCCTGCGATGATGGGGCAGAGGGACATAATTATCCGTTCTTGGGTAGTTGCGCACTGCCTTGATAACTGATGTGGTTAGCAGTTTGCCTCGTCTCTCAGGAACTGCAAGACAGACATTGCTGAACAGGAGCAGGTTGCGCCATTGTTGGATGGTGCCTCGGGCTTCTAAGTTGGTGGAACCTCTACTCACCTGCTTAAGAAGGTCTGTAAATTTCCCTGCTGCATATGGGCGAGCTGCTTTAGGGATGTGGGATAGGGTACTGTTAGCAGTGGATTTGAATGCCAACAGAAGGTTATCGCAAGTGAGGAGGTTGCCATTTGAATTGTCATCTGCCTGTGGAGGCTGTGGGCTGCTCTCTGCTGGGGGCATATGTGATCACGCACACCCATTGTGTGCACGAATGCGACCATCCCTGTTGCATGCTCGAAACTCACCGCACACCTGACATGTGCCTCTTCTTTCATTGTTGGGTGCACTGTTTCCCTGGCTTTGTGGCTGGCTGGCTTCATCATCTGCCATACCTCAAACTATGTGGTAAGCCCAGGCTGAAGGGAAAATGGCGCATGGCACATACCGCATGTAGTTCATGGTGGTGGTAGGGGGAGGAGAGGGGTCTCCCCTCCTTGTGGTGGGCGGTGGAGGAAAGGGAGGAGTGGAAGATGTGTGATGAGGCGGAGTAGGGCACTCACTCCCTCCCAGGACAAGTCACTATACACCACAATGCTCTGTGCACCTGTTACTATACGCCACTATGCTCTGTGCACCTGTTACTATACACCACTGTGCTCTGTGCACAGCCCCCACTATAAACGACACGCCGCTATACACTACACGTGCTATGCGCATACCATGCTCATACTACGCACTATACACTATATGCACTATTCACACGGTGAAAAAACACTCCATTGTTGTAACACGAGCACATGGTGTATGCGCGCCTGTTTGGGGAAGGGGGGGAGACAGTTTTACCCCTCAACCTCTGCCTCCTCCTCCTCCTACATTAGGCCTTCCCTCACTGACCTCACCTACCCATGGTGACCGTTATGTTCCCTCACTGAATTCACATACACAACACTTTTCTTGATTCTGAAGGAAGAGACGAAATGCAGAGTCTTGTGGCCCTTTCCAACACGAGCAGCAGATATTCATACACCAGCCTGTTGATAATAATCCTGGTAGGTGTTCTTGATTAGAAGATATTGTGCCAAAAACACAGAGCAGGATGCCCACAGCCTCTCTCTGGCAGTGGTGCCAGATTTATATATATATATATATATATATATATATATATATATATATATATATATATATATATATATATATATATATATATATATATATATATATGTGTGTGTGGAAAAATTTTTGATTTTCCGAAGCTATAGCGCCTAATAGGTGTTTAATGTGTCGATATGAGTCAAAAATGTATTTGACAATAGGACAGAACCAAGAGTTCCCTTTGTGCATGCGCGGAAGTGCGGGGGTAGAGGTCGACTCGGGGCATGGGAGAAGGGGCGGCAGTGTTTTGAATGTAGTGAGGAGGCTGTGAAAACATGGGATCAGGAAATTGGCGTTCACGGCGGTCTAAGGATTAATATGGGCCTCACTTCATAATAGGAAGTGTCGTAACTGTTCCTGGTGAAGAGTGAGGGAACGTGATTTATGGGACCACCGTAAAAAGGTGGTAAAATTAGTGCATAATGGTTCGACTGGGTGTGACTGGTGCGCGGCCATGGTGTGTGTCCAGGGGAAATACCTGTGAGTTAATCCTCACTCATCGGCCTCAGATCTTAATGGAGTGACCTCTAATGTGTATAATAATTATGAGACGTTAAATCGTCTTGTGAATGGTAATGTAATCAGTGATAATAACATTAAGTTAAGAGAATGCGGGATGTGAAATAGATCGCCCTGCTCCAAGTGAACGCGTGATTCTCGTACCGAGGATAGTGAAGTTTTATGGAATCACGACTTCTAAACCGGGACAAACCAACGGATACCTCGTCCTGCTGGAATAAGAACCGTGTCGGTGTAGCAGGACATCGAAATGAGATGGTGAATGGAGGAAATATGGAGTATCAATCACCCACAGTTAAGTAACCCTTCTAGTTATAGCAGACTGATACTGGCCAGTTAGGTATGTTGTAATTGGATAGGTTATGGGTGATCCAGCTACATCAAGTGACCACCAGAGAATATCTGGTAAGTGGTGAGATTATGTACAAGTGTTTTTCCTTGATGGATATATCCATGTGTAACCTACCCCCCCCCTTCATTCAGTTAAACTAATATAATCTATACAGTCCACAATTAATTAGTAGCACCGTATTTGTGGGTGCTATCCAATCCATACTGGTCTCGGATAGATATGGATAAGATTGTGAGGTCGAAGGAACCACTTGCCGTGACCAGGGGTGGTTAAGTTTCCTCACATGTCTACATGGGGTGACTACGGTAAACAATATGGTTGTCTCCCAATGAGTTTACTTGTAAGCATGTAATGTTGAGTTACATAAAGGTATTCACCCTAGAAAATTTTCCACAATATATATATATATATATATATATATATATATATATATATATATATATATATATATATATATATATATATATATATATATATATGAGTTACCACCTCTGGAACTGTGTTGGGGACCCTCATCCTAAGAGAAAAGAATAAACTTTCTTCAGGGAAAATTCAAGGTTCTCCCTGAAGCTGATTGAACATTGTTGTCTCCTACCAACCCATACATTCTATATTCTGTGTAGACTTTATTTAAAGACAAAATACATTGACAGAAATACAATAGAGATTAGAACAACATAGATGACATCTCGGAGCTACATCTCGAATACTTCGTCCAGCTCTCCGGCGGTGGGCCGTGTGACCAGAATGCTGCAGGGATTTTCCCTCTGGATCGAACACTGAATTTTTGAAATAGGAAGCTGGCCGCCCTGTGGTCCTAGGTTTCAATGATGAGTTTTTCACCGAGCTATTTGAGGAACTTTAGAGCACACTTGCCCCATGCTCCAAGGGTCTTCGACCCTTTTGGGAGGAACTTAAAGCAAGGGGGAAGGCCTACATATTTGTGGGTCTTCTGAGTCTCCCTGTGGCTGGCAGCTCCACCCTTTTAACTATGGAGTATGGAAAGTAGGTGTCTGCCAATATGTCGGCACAGGTGTAGTCCCAGGCTATCTGCTTACCATCCTTCCATGATAGCATAGTGGTTTCATCAGGCTGCTTTTGACTTTCGTCAGACCTCTGTACTTGGGTTCCCGTTGAGCTGAGTAACGGGATGTGGCGAGGCTTCTCTTTATGTCATTGACCTGCTCATGTCTAGCATACTTCCCTTCTGATGTGTGACACACAAGACCATGAAGTCCGAATTTATTCCATTGTCCCTCTTTTTTTTCCTTTCCTTTTTTCTTTTTTTTTTTTAATAATAAGAAAGAAGTACCAATATCATGGAGTCTTTGTTCCTTGACCCCCTCCTCCCCCCAGGACCCTTTTTGTTACCACATCCTATTTAGGCCCGGCTTTGTTATTGGACCATTCTCCACACTTTTCCCATACCCCTGTACCTACTGCTGGTGACATTTTGTCACCTGTTCCAGATGCCAAGGCTCCGCCCGTTTCTTCTAGTGCTTCTGCTTCTTGCATGCCTTTAACTATGTGTCTGACTTCCCCAAATATGGTGTGACGGTTTTTTTGATCACCCACCTGCCTCAGGTCAGGCCGCCCGTAGTCCTTTGCCTAAACATTCCAGATCATTTCCTGACGGTGGTTCTTCAATTTCTGCTCATTTACCCAGAAACAACCTACATGACACTCACTTCCTTACGCAACATGTTTACAAGTACACAGTGGACCAAATTCTTTCCCCTACAGCCGACATCTCCAACTGATATCTTCCAGACCACGGTATTGGCAAACTCTTTTACGATACATTGGCCAAAATATATCCTTTCACTTTCTTCAGAGCAGTGCGCGCATCGTTACAGTTCAGAATGCACATCAAGGTCATGATCATTCCCATCTTACTTCCAGTGATAACGTTCCTCTCACAGTTCACAAACACGCTACTCTCAATTCTTGCAGCAGTACGGTGGTCTTACTGTGTATCATTGTACAGTGTGATTTTCTGTCTTGCAGTGAGGATATTTTAAAAATCAATTAGCCCTTCAAGACCTTCTGATTCTAAAAGTGGATACGTATCTCCTGGCCACTCGTGGGCGGAGATGCTTTCCCATTAACATCGCCAGCTTAACCTTTGATTGCCATGAACTCCCGTTCTCCATTTATATCGTGGGACATCGCCTAGTGGTCCGTAAATTGTTCCCTACACCGCAACAGTGTAGAGATTGTTGGTGCTTTGGACATCTTGCTAAATACTGCATATCTGCGGCGGAGTGCCCGGTCTGCGGTGCCACGGATCATGCCAATACATCTTGCAGTCTTCTCCCCACTTGTCTTAATTGCAATGAAACTCAACCTTCTTTTTCCCACTGATGCCAGGTCTATCTTAATGAATATGAAATATATTTTCTTAAGGAGAGCAAAGGCCTTACTTATGCTATGGCTGTCTCTCAGCTCCACCTTCAGGGGGATCTTCCTCGTGTTCCTTATTCTCGAGTAGCTAGGAGACCAACCTTGGTGGTTCCCCCGCCTGCCAGCTTCTCTGGTGCCATGACTTCTGTGGTCACTCCTTCTATAATTCTTCTGCATTTTTACCCTCTGAAACCCCCACCTCCTTACCTCTTCTTACTTCTACTTCTTCATCTAGCCTGCTAGTTTTTCAGTCTGTGAGGCCTCACACACCGCACCTTCTTCGCGCCTATCACGTGTGAAGTTGAACCTTTCTCCTAAGCCCAAGTATCTTCGCATTCCTCTGGTGGTAACAATTCCTCAACAGTTCTCCTTTTCGGCCTCGGTATCTAGTTCTGAACCCCCTTCCTAACTCTTACATGAAGGTGGTGGTTCACTGCCCTCATGTGGTCTCTCTTCTCTTCCCCCCCCCCAGACTTCTTCCCCAGTCTCCTTCCAGTCCCCTTCCTCTCCTGTTCCTCCTCAAGACTCTTCCGTCCCTCCAGGTACATCCCTCCAGTACTCCTTCCCTTTCAGACCTCTCTCGTTCCCATCATATTCTCCACGATCTCTACTTTCTCTACCTCACCTGTCTCTGAAGTCATGGTATCGGCATTTTTCTTGTCTGCTGAAACACTTGATGTTATCTCCAACTATATTGTGGAGATGAAACCTTTTATGGACACCAGTGCGCCTCCTTATGCCCCTTCATATTTTTCACAACCCTCGCAGTAATCTTTTCCATCACAGCATTCCGATTCCTCCATGTTTACACGTTTTTAATTTCTCTTCACACATTGACTTCACTGACCCAACCAGCCCATAGATTTTATCACTTCTCATTATTGGCATACCTATCTTTGTGAATAATGACTTATTTATAATGACACATTCGTGGCCTCGAGGGTAATTGGAGAGGGCTCCAGGTGTTGCTCTCCCAGTTTTCCCCATTATGTGTCGAGTTACAAGAGCCTAACGTTCGTTCAGCGGTTATCCGTCCTGTTTCGGGCTATATACTGTTGCATTCTTCTGATCCCTTTCCTGATGAAACTTTTGATGAGAGTGCGTTTCTTGTGCTTGTTGGTATACCGTTTAAACAGGTCTATGTTCATTCTCAGCTGCATTATACTGCAGCCTGTATTTATTTGCACAGGTGATACAGTTTGTTCTCTATATCTCTCCCCTTGCCGTGCATTCTATGTCTCGGATGTTGTGTTCTTGATCTCTTCTCTGCCGCCGTCCATCTTATTGTTATGTGATTCTAACGTTCATCATCTTTTGGGAGGGTCAAACTGTGACTCTCATGGTGATTAGTTGGAGACCCTAGTGGTCTCCTGCGTGTGCTCGTGCAGTGCGTTTGAAACGTGCTGCGAGGGGCCGTTATCGAAATAACCGGACTTCAGATCATCTTTTTTATTTTAAGTGATCAAGGGCAGTTGCTCGACGCATCATATGCGACGTTAAACGCACTTGTTGGCTAGACTACGTTGCTACTGTTACCTCGACTTCCCCTATGTGTGCAGTTTGGAAGAAGGTACAGAAGTTGTATGGCAAGTATTCTCTGGACCCAGCTCCCGTTTTGCAGGAAGCTTGTGCTAGCATTGCAGAACCTCTTGAAGTTGCAAAGGAAATTGGGAACTGTCTTGTCCGTGTCTACCAAGGGCATCACCTCTGTCCCTCGTTTCTCGCTTCTAAATCTGCCAGTGTGCGATCGCCCTTGGTTTTCTCTGCTAATGGGATGGAGCCATATAACGTACCTTTTACTCTCTGAGAGGTAGAGTCCACACTTTCCACTTGCCAGTCACCGGTAGCTGGGCCAGATGATATTCATATCCGTATGATACAACATCTGGATTATACAGCCCTTACAGTCCTTTTGCATCTTTTCAAACTTGTTTGGACGTGAGGGAGTCTCCCTCATCAATGGAAATCTGCCATTGTACTACCGTTTCGCAAATCCGGCACTTCGGGGTTTGATACCTCTTACTATTGTCCCATTGCTCTGACCAGTGTATTCTGCAAGGTGACGGAGCGATTAGTGAATAGACGTCTGATATGACATTTGAAGACTCACAATAGCCATTCTCTTCTCCAATTGGGCTTTCGCAAGGGCCACTCTATTTTGGACCCCTTGCTCCACTTAGATACTTACGTGCAAAATGTCTTTGCTAATAAAGAATCCATCCTAGCATATGACACCACTTGGGCATTCCCGGTAATATACCACCTTCCTTGCTGCTTTCTTATCTGAAAGACATTTTCGTGACCGTGTTGGCTCCTCGCTTTCCCCAGACTTTGTTCAGGCCTAGGGGGTCCCACAAGGTTGTGTCCTTAGCACTACCCTTTTCTCTTGGCATATTTGGTCATCTAAAGTGGAAGACTTCACTATAGCTTACGCAGGCACTTACTGTCGTCTGGTAGCTGCCTCCCTTCAGGATGCGATTGACTGTTTCCCATTTGGCCACATCTCATGGATTGAAATTTTGTATTGTGAAAAACCTATTTTATTACCTTCATTAGATATTCTCTTATCTCTGATATTCCATTGTATTTACGTGGTTGACACGGAAACCTCATTTTTCCTCTTTGAAGGCAGCTTACCATGTTCGGCTGAATCTTCATAAAATTCTTGCCGGACTCGCCTCCGTTTGTATTCCACTTTAGTCTTGTCCAAGCTGGGTTATGGCGACCAAGTCTATTCTGCAGCTTCTCCTGCAACTCTTTCTAAGTTAGATCCCTTTTATCATCAGGTCTACGTTTATGCCTTTGTGCCTTTCGTTCATCCCCTGTTGAAAGCCTCTGTGCTGAGGTGAATGTTCCTTCCTTAGCCAATCGTGGTGATGCTCATTGCTTCGTTACTTTGTCCTTTCTCATGACCTTCGTGTTCCTTCTATGTATGGGTTGGTCTCAGACATTAGTAGAAGCCCAGTATTTGTTCAGCGCCCCTACTTACTCCGACCGTTTTCTCTTCATCTTCTCTCCAGTTGCCTCTCTTGTAAGTTTCATGTAGCGTCTACCTTTTCCCTTCCCTCTTGGGAAGTTCGGAAGGTTCGTGACTGTTCTTCCCTACTGCCTTATGCCAAAGCTCTCCTACCTACGGCTGCTTCTTTCTCTCTTTTCTTGATCACTTCCGGCTGCATGCTCATGCTGTTGCTGTTTATACAGATGGATTCTAAATCTTCTGACAGTGTTGGGTTTGCTGCGGTGTTTCCTCACGATGTTGTCAGGGGTCATTTGTTAGACTCAGCAAGTATTTTTACCACCGAATTGTATGTCATCCTCATTGTGCTTCTATTTCAAATATGTCTCCTTCGGCGTTTATGATCATTTCAGAGTGTCTAGTGCTTTACAGGCCATTAAACAATTTGATTCCCCTCATCATTGGTCCTTTGTAATCATCTTGGTTGCGCCGTGTGGCTAGCAAAAACAAAGACGACGTTTTCTGTTGGGTCCCTGGACATGTTGATGGTCAGGGCAGCGAACAGGCGAATGCTGCTGTGCGGTCAGCAGTACGTGATCTCCCAGTTTCCTATAGAGGTATCTGTTCAGGGATTATTTTACAGTCAGCTCAGCCCATCTTCGTGGCCGTTGGCAACAGTGGTGGTCAGACTTGACACCATAAAAAATTGCAATCTATTAAACCGCTTTTTGGTTTGTGGCCATCTTCTTACCACTGCTACCGTACTCGGGAGACTTCATTCTCCCGTCTACGCATCGGCCATATTCGCCTTACCAATGGGTATCTCATGGAGCGACGCCCTATTCCTGTGAGGTTTGTTGGGTCCCTATTTCAGTACGTCACTTTCTTGTGGATTGTTCAGTTTTACCAGCGATCTCGCAGGATTTACCTCCACCGCTGCAGCCGCCCTACCACTCACCTTATCTTCCCTTCTTGCAGACGGTTCTGCCTTTAACTTATGATCACTTTTTTTTACTTTTTGTCAGCAACTGCTTTACTATACGAACTATGACACATAACCCTTAGCGTCCCTTCCAGCCCCTTTTCTCCCCTAGCCTGGTCACAGACCGGGCCGCGGGGCGTTGACCCCCGGAACTCTCTCCAGGTAAACTCCAGGTAAATCTCTGATCCTCTCTCCACCTACCTGTATATAGCCCCGGCATTATTTTCTGCCCAGCAGCGCTGTATGACCCTTGTGGGTTTAGCACTTTATTTATATATATAATAATAGTATTTAAAATCATATACAAATTACCAGTAATCTCCTAAACATAATTGTGTAGACTGAAGCTCATATTTATTCACCAAATCCGTCCATCAATATTATGCATGATGTGAGATGTGGTTGTGTATGACGATTGCTGACCTGTCAGCCATAGTTACCTTTCAGTATATTCAGTCACTTTTTTTAAATATTTTTTTATGATTTTATGAATCTGGATATAATATCCGAACGGTAATTAATCTATGTATTCATTCATAAATATGAATTTACATAGATATAGAATCTATCGGCTGTAAATTTTATCAACCATTCACCATCGTCGTTACCAGCTGCGTTAATTCATTCATTCACATTATCATTATTTTGGGTATTACGTCTGGGTTGTCATGTCATTTCTACTCAGCAGAGAGTGATGGAAAAAATTTTCCTTACTTATACCTTACCTGCTTTATGCTAAGTATTAAAATGCAGATTTTTTTTTTTTCAGTTTTTATTATTTTTACCTTATAACTAAATTCCTTAAAACTAACATAGATTCGTTCTTCCGTTGTTCTCTCAATCCACTTTACCATTCAAATCCTTTATTTACCACTGGCCATTTACTCTCACCTATTTTGCAATTTATTTTGTTTCTCCAGTCTCTAGTCTGTTTAAGATAAGTATTCATTAGACAATTGTTAGAGATAATCGGAGGAGATAATTTCTGACAGAAATATTACCGTCCTCGCGAGAGACACAGAATTCGTATATGAGGTTTTGTTATTACTTCCATTATTTAAAAAAAAAAATTGCATTTTTGCTATTACCCGCAGATTCCACTAAGATTTTTTTTTTAGTTCCAGACACAAAATTACCGCTGTTCATGGATCCAAATTTCAGAGACCGAGATTTTGGTTTAGTTGCTCGTATCCATCCACTTTGTTCATGTTGTGAAGACGGTTTACAGAAGACATTAGTGAGACAATCCAATGATCACAAGTGGGAAAATAGGCCTTAAAGTTCTGGTATTAAGACACCAGGTAAACTCAAAGAATGTGGGATACTCTCATTATATCACAGGATAATAAATATTTTAGAGACAGTCAATAATATTAACCAACTGACCAATTTCTGTTTAACAATAATTGCTATTTTGTAGTATGTCCAGTGTGACTATATTGCTTTCCGTTTCACTAGTGCAACACGTAACCGGACTGTCTGTGAACGTCTAGAAAAGGTGGTAAACCGATTTCAGAGTAAGTTTTAGTGTGAAATGGCGGGGAAGCGTCACATATTCTTTCACGTATGACGATGACACTAGTGGTAAATTCCTCATGACTGTCAGAAGGCGCTCAGCGAAGGACTGGGAAGGCATTTTCCTGAATGTGAGAGAGAGAAAGTTGGAGAAAATGAAGACTATAAAAGATTTCTCCTCCATCTCATCATCGGCGCATCCGGTAGTCTGGCGTGTATCAACACTTCACAAAAAAAATCTGAGCTGCCTAAGTTGTCTTTGCTACACATCTGTGATGGATATTCTCTTTTCTAGCATAAAAAAATTTTTTAAGTAAATCACGCGATCTGTGGAAGTGCAAAGCTTGAGATCAATAAGTACATCACGAGAGCTGAGAGAGTACACATCAGGTGAGTAAGAAAATCATTTCTGTTGAAGAGGTTCATCAGGTTAACTAAGGACGCATAACACCTGAAGTGAGGGAAAATACGCGTTAGCCGATTAAATACATGAGTTGAGTCAAGTATGGTGAGAAAAAACTTAACCTTATAGAAGCAGAAAGTTCACTGTGAATGAAGGACTGAAGCTTCTACATACTGCTGATATTTAACAATCATGGAAGATTATTAAATAAAAGCAACATTATCTGTTACTAACAGGAAGCTTGTCAGGGTCAGACACAACCACTAAATGAGAAAGATTGGATTTATAACATTTTGTGTAATTGTTATGATAACAATTATGAAATATCTCGCTTCATACTTAGTTATCCTGCTTTTTAGACACTCGACTTTCTTGATTATTAAATTTAAGAATAATTATCAAATAATTATGTCGATAACAGACCAATATCATTCGCTGTAATTAGTGTGTCTCCTGCGACATTAATTCATTAACTTCCGTCTCCCCGTGGCACATTTATCTGTTGCCTATACTGCACCAAATACATTTATTCTTATTACATGAGAGAGAGAAGGAGAGAGAGAGAGAGAGAGAGAGAGAGAGAGAGAGAGAGAGAGAGAGAGAGAGAGAGAGAGAGAGAGAGAGAGAGAGAGAGAGAGAGAGAGAGAGAGAGAGAGAGAAAACGGGACAGAGAGAGAGATTTCTGAGTAGATATGCATAGCAGCTAGCAACATCTCTCACACCTAACAGAGTGTAAATTGCCTTCTGTGTGGAAAATGGAAAATGTGGTCCCTGTTCACATAACGAAGACAGAACAGGTCAGCATCTACAGGTCAATGTCACTCCTGTCAGTCACTGGCAAAATTATTGAGACAATGATCTCACAGTAGATAACAGCGTTTATCAATTAGTACCCGCTCTTTTGTGTCCGTATATATGACTTCAGAAATGTTACTCTGCTACTGATCAGTTGTTCAACCTCTCCACTAAGTGGAACCAGTCACTGGATGAATCCAAAGTCAGCTGTGTAGTAGCACTGGACATTGCTGGTGCTCTTGACCAAGTATGGCACCAGCGACTCTGGGCAGAAATGCAAGCTCTAGGAGTCGCCGACTGTGCATTATACCTCCTCGGTGATTACCTTCAAGGTATATCTCTAAGAGTAGTTCTCAGCAGGACAGAATCAAGAAATGTTCCACAAGGAATTGTGCTTAGGTCATTGTTATGGAATGTCTACTACATTGACCTTCAGCTCAACCCAGGATCCAATGCATGTGCTCACGTCAGCACTCTAACATTTATTTACCAAAAGAAGAAATGTCAGCTACTTTAGTTACATTAATTATCAGCTTACAGCTATATCAACCTGAGAAAAACGATGCCAGGTTACATTTGCTGCTGAGAAAACATAAAGGATGATGGTCCATAACCATCATGATGATAAAGCTGGAATAGTAGGAAGAATGAATTTGAGAGTGTTGGTATCCCTGAGATGAAGTTGATATCGTTGGGGTGAAATTTGACTCCAAACTGAGTACCAAGAACCACGTTGTCAATCTTGCAAATAAGGCAGCCATGAAGCTTACAGCACTTAGACATATCTCGCATCATTGACAGCAGATGTCGAAAGATTCTGAATGAGGCACAAGTACGCTCACACTTTGAGCATACTCCACTTTCTTGGACTGCCTACCTACCATCTCATTTGAGACTTGACAGAATAGACAGCAGAGCAAGACAACTCATCTCTGGCTTTAACGCAGCCTCGAGAGCTCTGTCACTTCAGCAGAGCCTTCAGCAAAGGAAGGGAAGGATGTGGGTGTCCTTACTGTTATGTACAAAGCCAACATCATCAAGGTACCACACTTGGCTCCACTCCGACAACTGCGAGAATTGTGCTTCTACACAATAAGACGGGCAGCAAGCGACAACTGCACTCTGACTGTACCCTTCTCCAGAACACTGCTTTATCTGAGATCATTTAGTAGTAAGATGACTCATGTCTGGAATTTGTTCGTACAGCATAACGACATCAACGAAGGACAGTCAGTTGACCGCTGTCCCACAACTGGCTATATCTCCATCCTATTCACTATCTGTATGTCTCATTACATTAAAATGGCTTTCATATGAGCTAATGTAGGTAACAGGTGTTAGCTTGTAATTAAAGTTAGAAACCCTAAGCCTAACACTGTAAATCCCTGTGTAACAGAGAGAGGGAGAGAGACAAAGCTTGACCTTGTAGTCATTCTGAATGTCTCTGACAAATTATACTATGGATACCAGTGACCCCCTCATGAACAGAGGTTTTGCAGTGCAGAGTTTTGAAATCTTGTGGGAGTGAACGTGGGGAAAACCAGTGTGGGAAGTGGGAAATATGACTACAGAAGATTAAACTATGCACTAATGAGTCATTCACTGAATGGAGCGTAGTGGGAGAAATGAACTTGAAGAAAGTCAACAAGTGAAATTCTTATATAACTGGAAAGTGCGAGGAGGTAGAGAAGTAACAAGATCAGACAAAGTAATGACAAGAATAGAATAGATAGTATATCTAGAGATGCAGAGAGGCAAAAACTAAATGTTCAAAACTATGAAAAAGAAATAGCAAAGAATGCAGAAGGAAAATGACATGCGCAGAAGAGACAGAAATAAATACTCAAGTATAAGAGAGGATGGATGACAAAATGAAAATGACTAGTTATCGAAAGACATCTAAACCAAAGCTGCAACAGTGAAGGACGAGTACTTAGGCCTGAGGAAGAAAGAGAAGGCACTCACAATAAATGTCCATGAAGTCTATGATAATAAAAATCCCCATTGAGAAAATAGATAAATAAAAGTAGAGAGCGAGCTAGATGCCTTAAAAGCAATGACATTAGAGAGTCTCTCTGTGGATAACGAGAGAAAAAACAGAATCACTGAGTGATACACTGGCCTAATTTTCATAGTTATTTAATACTGTGCAACTGCCAGAGGAGGGTAAAATAGCACATGGAATACCAATGTTTAATCAGAAGGGCAGAGAAGAAGCATTAGTCTTCACATGTCACTGACATATTAGGTTATGGAGATCATTAGGAAAAGAATAAAGATTGTAAATCCTTTCTCACAAATATGCCAATCTTTTCACCCTTGCCGGGAATTGAACCTGGACACTCAGCGTGTGAAGCGAGAGCTTTGCCACCAGGTCACGGGCCACCGTGGAGACTTTCGATACAGTTCTACAAAAGACAGTGGACAGAAATCAGTGCAGCAGGCTGTAATAGTAGGGAAGACACTACAGTGAATCAAGAAGTATCTCAAAGAAGCAAATCAACGAGTGACTACCTGGGAAAAGGCATCAGACTTTTTATCTGAGACGAGTGGGTTTCCACAAGGTTCAGTACTGGGACCAGTACTATCTCTTATTTATTTAAACTACATGACGGAAAATAGATGACTTAAAAATAATTAGAAGAATCAAATTAAATCAAATCAAGTTTATTCTCTATAAGGGTTACAATGTGGGGTTTACAGGATTTGGATATTGTGTGGTTTACATGTTATAAAATACTAATTACAGAGGGGGCCACTAAGACACCTAGCATGGCTAGGCATTTCGGGCAGACTTAGATTAATTCTTAACATTAAATCCTTACAGATTATGGTATTAAGGCTAGGTGACTACATTATAATTTGTGAGTTTAGCAATGTGAATGCTTTTGCTTTAGCACAATACAAAGTGTCTATATTGGAGTATCATAGGCAAACTTATGACTAGTTCGGATTCATTATTTTAAGATTAAGATTAGTATTTCTGTATTTATAGTCAGTGGGTGAGTGAGTGTAATTGTGAACCACCAGGTGGTTATCATGTAGTTAGTTCTCGGGGTGTATCAGGGAGATAAGATATTTTCTAACTGTAGTTTTGAAAGTGATGAATGTGTCTGCAGTTCTAGCGTTTTTCGGTAGGGTGTTCCAGATTTTAGGTCCTTTGAAATACATTGAATTTTTGTAAAGGTTTAGTCGGACACGGGGAATGTCATAGAGATGTTTGTGTCTGGTGTTATGCCTGTGGATCCTGTCACAACTATCAAGAAAGCGTTTTAGGTCAAGGTTAATATTGGAATTTAAGGTCCTGTAGATATAGATTGCACAGTAGTAAGTGTGGATGTACTGAACAGGGAGTAAGTTAAGATCTATGAAGAGTGGGGGGGATGTTGCCAGGGATGGGATTTAGTGATTATTCTTACTGCGGCTTTTTGTTGGGTTATTATTGGCTTTAGGTGTGTTGCTGCAGTTGAACCCCAAGCACAGATAGCATAGGTGAAGTATGGATATAAAAGTGAATGGTATAGTGTGAGAAGAGCAGTTTGCGGTACGTAGTATCGTATCTTGGAGAGGATCCCCACCTTTTTGGATACTTTTTTTTATGTGTTGGATATGGGTGCTGAAATTTAGGTTGTTGTCGAGGTATAGGCCAAGGAATTTGCCCTCATTATGTCTGACAATTAGAGTGTTGTCGATCTTAATGTTAAGTTGCGCAACACCTGCTCTGCTACCAAATATAATATAGTAGGTTTTGTCAGTGTTAAGTGTAAGTTCATTGGCTGTCATCCAAGTTGATATTTTGAGCAGCTCCTCGTTAACAATGGTGTTGAGGGTGGCAAGATTAGGGTGAGAGATGACATAAGTCGTGTCGTCAGCAAAGAGAATGGGTTTCAGGTGTTGGGATACGTTTGGAAGATCATTGATGTAAATGAGGAAGAGCAGGGGTCCAAGGACACTTCCCTGCGGAACTCCAGTATCAAGTGGCCGTATTGCTGAGGCTGTGTCTTTAATGGTGACATACTGATACCTATTAGAAAGGTAGGATTTGAAATATGCAAGTGCATGGCCTCTTATACCATAGTGGTCAAGTTTGTGGACTAGGATGCCGTGGTCAACTGTGTCAAACGCTTTTCTTAGGTCAATAAAAATTCCTAGCGGATATTCCTTATGTTCCAATTCTGTGTAAAGCAGGTCTAGCATTTTTATAATTGCATCATTAGTGCTTTTATTTTTCCTGAATCCAAATTGGCAGGGGTTGAGTATGTTTTGTGCCGTTATAAATGAATAGAATCTCCTGTGCACGAGTTTCTCAAATATTTTGGATAGCAATTGTAAGTCTAATATTGGCCTATAGTTGTTTACGTCTGTAGGGTCACCACCTTTATGTATTGGTGTAACCCTTGCTGTCTTGAGTAGTGTCGGGAAAGTGCTAGTTTCTAGTGACTTGTTAAAAAGTAATGTAATAGCATGTGAAAGGACATGGGCCGCTCGCTTATACAATAATGGTGGGACGTGAGACAGATTCCCCAAGTTATTTTTAAGTGACTTTATGATCGCGGTGATTTCCGTGGGCTCAGTTGGTACAAGATAGAAGGAATTTGGGAAATTCCCATCTAGGTAGTCCCCGGCGAGATTAGATCCTATGTTTGAGAAGAAGTCGTTTATCTTGTTAGCTGTATCAGTGGCATGCAGTGGTGTTTCATGAGGTTTAGCTAGAACAATATTCTTTTTCTTTTTTTAAGTTTGTGGGTCCCCAGTTAGTTTAATATGTTTATTATGCACCCCATACCCATCCTGTGGGAGGTAGTCAAAAGATTACAGAGGTACATAATTGGTCCAGGGACTGGACTCCAAAGTTTTGATAGCTGAGCAAGTTACAAAGGTAATGAACTAGATCTGGTCATAATCATGACCAAGTTACGAAGGTAATGAGCTCCAGGTAGAGCTGGTCCCACTCATGAATAATTGCAAAGGTAATGAATCATAAACACATTAATCATGAGAATTTACAAAGGTAATGAGCTCCAGGTAGAGCTGGTCAAGATCATGACAAGTTTCAAAGGTAATGAATGATAAACACGTTATGACATGATTACAATCATAGACAAATTACAGAGTAATGAGCAGTTAACAAACATAGTAGGGAATTCATCCATTGCCCCAACAACAGATGTTGTGGGTCCCCAGAATCTGGGAAAGTGTTTTCCAGATCTTTTTTATATCTCCTCTTGTGTCAGTGAATCTGCTGGAGTAGTACAGTTGTTTGGCTTTCTTTATTACTTTGGTGAGAACTGTTGAATAGTGTTTAAGAATATCTTTGTTTATTAAGCACTGTCTATATTGCTTTTTCATATTGGTGTTTCTTATTAATGGATTTCAGAATGCCGCTGGTTAGCCATGGGCAACCGAGCCGTTTATTCGTGATCTGTTTCGTTTTTATGGGACAAGAATGGGACAGAATGAGACAGGAGAGCAGTTATGTTAGATAAGGTTTATCAGGAACAGGACATGTGTTTTCTGACGTGGGTCGTAGTGATATCATAAGCCGCATTTGGAGCTTTTCGCCATCTGACAGAGACCTTCTGTTGGCCTACCGGTCCACCCCCTCAAAAAATTTGGCTATGATCATAATCAATAGTTAGAGTGCACAAGTAAACTCTAAAATCAGTTTGGATAAACTTTAGGATCAATCCGAGCTATTAGAATTTAAATCCTAAATATGGTATGGTATGGTATCCATGGAAGAGCGCAGAAACTGTACACATTCTCATGGGACAATGGCGGAAAACATAACTCAAGGAGAAACACTCTGGGGATACGTGGTGCTGAGCATATAAACCAAAACTCATATTAACTAATAACATGTTAAGCAAACGTATTATTGGCAAATCTATGTTTAGCTTTCATGAATCTCAACAGATACTCATTCAAGGTATTACGTCTAATATATGAGGGTGACCCGAAAAAGAAGAAACACTTTAATCATTCACTCCATCACTGTCTTGTCAGAGGTATGCTTACACTACAGTCTAAAAAGTACAACATATCAACACCCCTCCTTTGAAGTACAGCCACTGTACTTCCCACCTCCAGGACTCAAGTCCAGCTAACCGGTTTCTCGAAATCAATTCATGTTATTCGCTCATACTCCAACAGCACATCAAGTAATAAAAAGCATTTATCTCTCCCGCTCTTGTCTAGTGCACTCACGCACACTCGCTGGAAGTCCAAGCGCCTAGCATGCAAAACCTCATTTACCCCTTCCCTTCAGCCTTTCCTAGGACGACCTCTACCCCTACCTTCCTTCCACTACATATTTAGATACCCTCTAAGTCATTCTGTTTCGCTCCATCCTCTCTAAATGTCCAAATCACCTCAACCACCCCTCCTCAGCCCTCTCGATAATAGTTATAGAACCTCCTGTATCTCCTAATGTTCATGTTATAGATTCTCAGCATTATATTCGCACCACACATTGCCCTCAGACACGACATCTCCACTGCCTACAGCATTCTGTTTGTTGCTAGGTTCAGCACCCATGCTCTGCACCCATATAAGAGCACCACTAAAATCAAATACATTCCCCTCTTTGTTTCCGTAAATATCGTTCTTTGTCTCCACAGATCCTCATCAGATCTATGATTTAACTTGTCTTTTATAGACTCATCTGCTGACAAGTCCTAATATCTAAGAACATTCACTTCCTTCGTACGCCTTCCAATTTAATATACAATTTTTCATCACCTAAATTTTATGTTATCCTTACTACTTTACACTTTCCTATGTTCACCTCACTGCAATTTCTCTCCAGCATGCGGTCAACCATGTTTCCAATTGGGCCACTACTCATGGGTTTAAATTTTCTAAAACTAAAACTCACCAAATTACTTTCACTAGACGTTCTGTTGTCTCTGATCATCCATTGCACCTGTATGGCTCGTGTATCCCAGAAAGTAATACGGGCAGGATTCTCAGCCTTCTGTTTAACAGTAGGTTATCCTGGAAACCTCACATTACCTCTCTGATGGCAACTTGCCATACCCGGCTGAGCCTCCTTAAAACCTTTCTCATCTTTCATGAGGGGTTACTTTCAGCCCAAATATTATCGAAACTCGATTATGGCAACCAGATACATTCAGTGCCCTCTCTGACAACTCTCTCTAGCCTTAATCTCATTCATCACCTGGGATTACGTTTATGCCTTCGTGCTTTTCGCTCTTTACCGGCTGAGAGCATTTATGCAGAGGCGAATATTCCATCCTAGTCCGATTGGCGTGATGCTCATTGCCTTCGCTGTTATGTTCGATCTCATGACCTCCACAATCCTTCCATATGTAGGACAGTCACTGATGTTAGTAGACGTTCTATATTTGTCAGTCGCACCTGTTTACCCAGTACCTTTTTTGTTCACCACACTCGCTCTTGTCTTCTCTTCAGTTACCACCTTTCTATGTTCATATAGCATCTCACTTTTCCCTACTCCCTTGGGAAGTTCAAGAACATAAAAACATAAGAAAGAAGGAACACTGCAGCAGGCCTACTGACCCATGCGAAGCAGGTTTATGTCCCCTCCGGATTGGCCCAATGACTCACCTAGTCAGGTCACTTTTGACACATGCGAAGCAGGTCCATGTGTCCCCCTCGGATTAGCCCAATGACCCACCTAGTTAGGTCACTTTCACTTAAGGAAGGAGCAAGGCATCAGACCCAGTAGCACAAGTTAGTTAGGACCAACTTACACCCACCAACACACACTCATGTGTTTATCTAACATATTTTTAAAACTACACAACGTTTTAGCATCTATAAGTGTACTCGGGAGTTTGTTCCACTCATCCTCAACTCTATTACCAAACCAGTGCTTTCCTATATCCTTCCTGAATCTGAATTTTTCCAACTTGAAACCATTGCTGCGAGTCCTGTCTTGGCTGGAAATTTTCAGCACGCTATTTACATCCCCTTTATTTATTCGTGTTTTCCAGTTATACACCTCGATCATATCCCCCCTAATTCTACGCCTTTCAAGAGAGTGCAGATCCAGGGCCCTCAGTCTATCTTCATAGGGAAGATTTCTGATACATGGGATCAACTTTGTCATCCTGCTCTGTACGTTTTCCAGAGCATTTATAACCATTCTGTAATACGGTGACCAGAACTGAACAGCATAGTCTAAATGAGGCCTAACCAAGGATATATAGAGTTGAAGAACAACCTGAGGACTTCTATTATATATACTTGTTGATATGAAACCAAGAATTCTGTTAGCTTTATTGCGAACGCTAATGCATTGTTGTCTTGGTTTTAGATTATTGCTAACCAGAACTTCTAAATCCTTTTCGAAATCAGTAGTATTAAGATGTACATTATTTAGTTTATATGTCTCATGGCTATTTTCCTGTCCAACATTTAGAACTTTGCATTTGTCTATATTAAACTGCATCTGCCACTTCTTCGACCATTGCATCAGTCTATTCAAATCATCATGGAGTGCTCTAATGTCCTCATTAGAATGAATTGGCCGGGCTATTTTGGTGTCATCAGCAAATTTGCTTTTGCTGCTATTTATTCCCTCATCTATGTCGTTTATGTAAACTGTGAACATCAACGGGCCCAACACTGACCCCTGACCCCTTTGGAACACCGCTTGTGACGCGTCCCCATTCTGATTTCTACTCATTTATGCAAACTCTCTGCTACCTATTTGTCAGCCATGCCTCTACCCAGGAAAAAAAATTCTCCTCCTATTCTGTGTGCCTTAAGTTTCCTCAATAGCCTCTGATGTGGAACTCTATCGAAAGCCTTACTGAAGTCCATATACATAATATCATATTCATTACCATGATCTAACTCCTCAAACACCTTAGTGAAAAAAATTAGTAAATTCGTAAGACATGAACGCCCCTTTGTAAAACCGTGTTGAGTTTCATTAATCAATATACACCTATCGAGATCGCTACGAATTGCTTTGGCAATTATTGATTCTATAAATTTTCTCACTCTGGAGGTAAGGCTTATTGGTTTTTTGTTCGAAGCTAAGGACCAAGGTACACTAAGTTCCTCTTTACATTCCTTTAACACCCTTGCAAACAGTTCATCAGGGCCTGGGGATTTGTTAGGTTTTAGTTTCTCTATTTGTCTGAGGACAATGTCACTAGTTACCGCAATCGTGCATAGTTTATTATCGTCCTGTTCTACATAATCTATTATTTCAGGAATTTCTTTGGTATTTTCCTTGGAAAAAACTGAGAGGAAGTAAGTATTGAAAATTTCACACATATCCTTATCACTGTCAGTGATCTGACCTGAGTTACTCTTAAGTGGGCCTATCTTGTCCCTAATCTTACTTCTGTATACCTGAAAGAACCCTTTTGGGTTAGTCTTTGAATCCTTTGCGACCTTAGCCTCATAATCCCTTTTTGTTTTTCTTATTCCTTTCTTGATTTCTCTCTTTGAATATATTGATTTCTTAACTGCCCATCCCCTCTTTTGATACGCTTATATATGCCTCTTTTTTGACCAATGAGATGTTTTAATCTATTGTTCATCCATTTGGGATTTTTTTTTTTTTTAGATATAATTTCCCTACTCGGAACAAAAGTTGTCTGGGCAGCTAGAACTATGCTTTGAAAAAGTCACATTGGCAAACAAGACCACCTCCCTGATCTATAGTCAGGTCATCTCAATTTAGCCCACCCAGGTAATTTCTCAGTCCCATGAAATCGGTCAAGCGAAAGTGTTGGACAGAGATTGGTTGTAGTTATCTGGGCACTTCCATGATATGTTGAAACTAAGCGATTTGTGATCACTTTCCCCAAGCTCATCATTAACCTCATGGTTATTAATTAGAGATTCTTTGCTAGCAAGAACCCAGTCAAGTAGATTGTTTCATTTAGTTGGTTCTGTCACAAACTGTTCTAAAAAGCAATCCTGAACCGTATCAAGAAAGTCACTAGACTCGAGATTTCCTGTCAAATGGTTCCAATCAATTTGTCTAAAGTTAAAATCTGCCATTTACACAACATTTTCATATCTAGATGCCTTATGAATTTCGTCCCATAACAGCTTACTGCACTCCCTATGAAAGTTTGGAGGCCTATAAATCACACCCAAAATTAATTTGTCACAACCCTCGAGAAACTGTAGCCAAATTCTGTGTCCGATGTTTCTATTCTTATATCATGTCTATGACAACAATTTAAATTACCTCTGACATACATCGCCACTCCACCACCCTTCCTGTTGACCCTATCAGTGTGGAATAGTTTATAACCCTGTATGTTGCATTCAGAAGGCATTTCTCTATCTTTCAGGTTGAGCTAGGTCTCTGTTATACCAATATTATCTATATTACCTGCACTTGCAAGTAATCTTAACTCATCTGTCTTTTTTCTTAGACTCCTACTATTTGTATAGTAGGTAGCTAGTCACTCGTAACCCTTTACTATCTCTCTTTGTTTGTTGATCAACTGATTTGCCTTTACTAGCAACTTTATTTTGAATATTGTCTTTTAAATATATCCCTGAGGTATCCTGGTAATATCTGCTGTTTTCACCCCTAATATTGCAGCCTGATTGTTTCCCACAAACACCCATACCTCTATAATTTATCAGTGTAAAATCCTAGTCAAGTCATCAATTACATCCTCAATCGAATTGGCTAATGCAACCACTCCAGCACCAGAGAGATGAACTCCATCCTTTTCATACATATCACGTTTGCCATAGAATTTGTCCCAGTTATCAATGAATGGGATAGCAAGTTCCTTGCAGTACCTGTCTAGCCAACAATTTATACCAATTGCCCTAGACATCCATTCATTGCCCATTCCCTTTCTAGGCAGGATGCTACATATGACTGGGATCCCTCCCTTCAACCTGATTACTTCTATGGCTGACCTGTACTTATCCAGTGGCTCCTTTCTCCTGTCCTTCCCAATGTTATTACCCTGAGCACTAAGACAGATAATAGCCTTGTACCCATTACTTGACATAATATTATTCAACCTGCTGACTATGTCACCAGCACCAGCTCCTGGGAGGCACACCCTCTGTCTGACCTTTTTATCTAAGTTACAAAAACCACGGTTCATTTATCTTACCTGAGAATCTCCTACAATTAGAATATTCTTACCTTGATTAACAGGAGAATCAGTGGTACCTTCAACCTCACTAACCTCTGAAGTACACTCGTCTTGGAGAACAGAGAATCGATTTCGTACTTTCACATCATCTCTATTAAGCCCCCTTTTCTTCCTTCTTCCTGAACTGTGAACCACTTGCCACTTAAAGCGGCTGCCACTCTCTCATTTTCTCCTTACCAGGTAAATCCATCTCACACTCGCTCCCAAACCCATCTATACGCAGCTTCAGCCTCCTGTTTTCCTCCTGAAGAAGTAGAACCTCCTTCTTCAAGACTTGAACCTGAGATTCTAAAACACTACAACAAGCCATGGTGCTTGGTAATGGCCCACGCTAACTCTAAAGAGCTTAGCCAGGTATGACCACACGTGACTACTAATCTCAGCATACATAACATAACATACATAACGTACATTCATAAGAAATTACGGTTCATGTCTATTCTTTTCTACTGCCATGCGCGAAAGCCCAACTGCTTACGGTGGTTTCTCGCTCTCTTTTTCTTAACCACTTCCAATCTGATTCTCATGCCATCGCCGTGTACGCCGATAGTTCCAAGTCTTCTGACAGCTTCGGATTCGCAGCAATGTTTCCAGACAACGTCGTTCGAGGACATTTATTATTCTCGGCTTTGTATTTTTACGGCTGAATTATTATTCTCGGCTAAGCATTTTTACGGCTGAATTGTATACCATTCTCGTAGAATTTATCTGTATTGCATCTATGCCTGTGTCACAATTTGTGGTAGTTTCAGACTCACTTAGTGCTTTACAGGCTATAAGAAAATTTGATACACCTCATACCCTGGTTCTTCGTATCCAACTTCGGTTATGCCGTATCTTTAGCATGCACAAAGATATTGTTTTTTGTTGGGTCTCTGGTCATGTTGACATACAGGACAATGAACAGGCAGACTGCTGCTCAGTCAGCAGTATATTAACTCCTTGTTTCATATAGAGGTATTCTGTTCACAGACTCTTTTGCTGTAATTGCTACCTACATTCGCTCCAGTTGGCATTAACGTTGGTCTGATCTACTACATAACAAATTACTTTCTATTAAATAAAGTACAGGTTCTGGCCATCTTCTTGTCATCAATGTCGAGGTTGGGAGGCTACTCTCTCCCGTCTTCGCATCCGCCGTTCTCGTCATACTCACGGGTATCTCATGGAGAGGTACCTTGTTCAACTCTGTGGGAAATGTCAGGCTCCAGTTTCTGTTAGCCATATTCCGTTTTACTGTCCACTCTATCAACGAGCACGCAGAATTTACCTCCATCATCATCACTGCTGTACTGCCCTTACTTTACCTTCCCTTCTTGCTGGTGGACCCTCCTGTAACCCACACTCTCTCGTTGACTTTATGACAGCAAATGATTTACTGCACAAACTCAGATGATGATGTCTCTAGTACTCCTCACAGCCCTTTTTATCTCAATCTCTTGCTACCCTCTACCCTTGTACTATCCACTGCCCGCTGCACTCCATGACCTAATAATCCCTCTCCCTCTTGCTGCCCAATGCCCCTGCATCCTTCCCTGCTGCGCTGTATGACTGTCGTAGGTTTATCCCTTCTTCTTGCTTTTTATTAGAATAATCTAATACCTTTTAGAATTTAAAATGGATACTGAAACGGCACATGCAAGAGGGAAGAAGTCAAACTTCAAAAGAGGGGACTAGGCACGCATGAGCCAATTATTGTACGAGGTGCAGTGGGGAAAAGAGCTTGAGGGAAAAAAAGTAAATAAAATGACGGAATTTGTGTCACGCAATGCAGGAGGCAAAGAAGTTCGTACCCATTAGCAACAGAAACAGCGGGAGGATAAGAGTGAACTCCTGATTTACCCAGAGGTATGGAGAGGCAAAAGTCAAGTATGCAAGGGCATGGAAAATTATAGAAGGCAAAGAACCCAGGAAAACAAGGACTTGAGCAAAAGATTCAGAAACGAATATGCATGGATAAGGATGAGACCCAGAGGCAATTTGGGAATTATATACCACCGAAAGCCATATCTGACCCAAAGTTGTTATATAGCCATATTAGGAGGAAAACAACAGTCAAGGCTAACAAAAGAAGGCGGAAATCCCACAAGGAATAACAAGGAAGTATATAAAGGGCTCAGCACGAGATTTAGAGAGGTATTCTCAGAGAAGACAGAATTACTTCCGAGTTGGTCGAATTCACCAACAAATGGTGGACACAATACACACAACCGAGGAGGTGAAGAAACTGCTATATGACTCACGAAATCGTAATGGCACGATTGCAAACAAATCATACCACGGGTGGGGATAGAACCCGCGATCAGAGAGTCTCAAAACTCCAGACCGTCCAGTGGCTAAAGCGACGGTCTGGAGTTTTGAGACCCTCTGAGCGCGGGTTCTATCCCCGCCCGTGGTATGGTCTGCTATATAAGTTAGTTACCTCGAAGGTGATGGGACCATCTCTTCATGGGTCCTCCGTGGAACTTCACAGTCTACATCAGAGATGGTCAGCCTAAGGCGCATGTGCCAAAAGTGGTGCATTGCATGACTGGAAGTGGCGCATTGCACCCCAGTTATAATTAAAAAGCAATCCTATTCATACAGAAAGTTTTAACTAATAACCCATTTGTAGAAAAAAAAATACAACAGAAATTCAAGTAACATATAACTAGAAATAAGTTTTTGATGAGAAGCTTTTGCAGTCATTTTTAGTGATTTCATTATTTCGTGCGCATCTTTTAGCGAATGACATCATCTCTCGCATTAATCTTTTCTCAGGTAAAGAAAATATTCAGTAGTGATGAGAAAAGCATCCTACGAATTGTCTTTGCATTCCCTAAAAAACGAAAGCCTTTTTCTGATGGAGAAGAAATTGTCAAACCTTGTCTTCAGATATTTGCAAAAAGTGTTGGTGATAAAAATATTGAGAGAAAAGTAGACGAAATTACTCTGTCAAAGCCAATAGCTACAAGACCTTGCCCTTGCTTGTACTTTCTTAAGCTTTGGACGAATCTGCTGACATATGTGATGTTACACAGCTAAGCATTTTTATAGGCGGAATTGATGATAAAATTATCATCTTTGAAGAACTTATCGATCTTGACTCACTTCACTTAAAAACAAGTGAATCAGACGTATTTGATATAATAAAGTCATACCTAGAAAATCTGCAACTAGATTCTAATAAACTCATCAGTGTTTGTACTGTGGGAACACCGCCAATGACAGGTAAGGCAGCTGGGTCTCCATCTTTGCTTGAAATCTTTTTAGGTCGTCCACTACTAAATATGTCACTGCATTATACATATGAGTTACTGTGTGGAAACAATTTAAATTTGCAGCACGTTATGCTACCGCTTGTGAAATACCTGAATAAAATTAAAGTAAGAGCATTAAACAGAAAAGAATCCAGAGAACATTGTGAAGTGTTAGATTTGGAATATGGTGATTTCATCCTTCAGCGTAAGGTGCGCTGGCTTTCTGGAGGACAGATTCTCAGTCGACCCTGGAAAATGAAAAATGGTGTTCCTAATTTTCTGGAAGAGAATAATGACCAGCCTGAGGAAAGAGCCCTTTTATGTGATAATAAATGGCTATTTAATTTAGCATTTTTAGTTGATGCTTCCATCTTAGTGATCTAAATTTGAAACTGCAGAGCAAGAACAAATTGTTCTCAAGCTAAATAAATGATATCAGTGCATTCAAGATGAAGATAAGGAAAATTTTACAGATTTTTAAAAAATCAGATTATTGTAAGAGGAATTTAAAAGTCGTTTTAGTGATTTTCCTAAAGTAGAAGACCGGTTACTCGCATTTATAAACCTATTTTCACTTAGTGAACAAAAAACTCTGGAGATGTTTAGTAATATACAAATGGAACTTATTGATTTGACAAATTCATTATTGAAAATGAAATCTGATGAGATTCCCTCAATCCCAGATGATTCTGACATAATTTTTGGTGATCATTACCCTGTGAACATTTTCCAGAACTAAGAATATTTGCTTTGAGTTATATCTGTCGTTTTGGAACAATGTACATATGCGAACAAGGATTTTCATCCATGAAATTGACTAAAAATAAACTGAGATCGCGAATGACTGATTCAGATTTAAAGAATTCTCTGCTGTTCTCAGTAACTTCAAATATTACAAGCTTGCCGAAGTCAAAGCAGACTCAAAAGTCTCATTAAAGTAATGTTTATCATATCTTTGTATATATTTTTTTTTTGTAAAAATGCTAAATAGTCCATATTAACATATTTTAAAGAACAGAATGGGACAAGTGTCGTACAGCGCATCTGAACTAGAGGGTGAAAAAACTGGCTCATGGAATGTAATAGATCGACCACTACTGTTCTGCATATTCCTGGCTACTCTAAGTCTAAACAAATATATCTTAACATCCCTGAGACTCATCTGTGCTTGCAACTTGTAGCTTTAAATTTTCGTCTCTGACCCCCGATTATCAAAGACTCTTACCCAGTTTCCCTTGACAATCTTTCTTTGCATTATGAATGTCATAATTATTTCAACACTGATTCTGCCGCCCTCTGTTGTTAACAGGATAACCTCCTGTATTATTATTATTATAATCATAAAGAAGCGCTAAGCCTCAAGGTCTATACAGCGCTGCAGGGTAGGGAAGGAAGTGAGGGAATTGGGCGACAGAAGGGGGGAGGGATGATCAGTAGGTTACAGAAAACAGCGGGGCAGGGGATAGTGCGGGGGTAGATAACCTCCTGTAGCCTTTCCTCGTTGTTCTATGACTAAATTTATCATACATGGGTTTCACGAGCTCCACATAATATAAAATGGGTGAAATAAATATCGCTTTTAGTGTCGTGAATGATTCTTTTTTTAGATTCCTGAAAGCCGTATACTTAACTGCGTTTCCCATATTTTCAAAAAATTGCAGTATTTTATCAACTCATCTCTCTCTCTCTCTCTCTCTCTCTCTCTCTCTCTCTCTCTCTCTCTCTCTCTCTCTCTCTCTCTCACGCTCTGGGTTCAAAGCATCACTGTATCTAGCTGAATCAGTGCTTTCTTTACCTTTTCGCTCGTTGTTGGCAAAGTGATCGTTGCTCGCTTGTGCACTTATTCTCTTTGACTCTCTGGTTATGTTTCTATTTCCACTGAGATTACAACCTTTAATGTTTTGTTCAGCTTCTGGGGGGATTTCCGAGACGTCTCTAGTGAGCTCTCTTCTGTCTTATTCATTCGTATTAATTAGTCCATTACACCTGTTTCCGATGTGTTTGTATTGTAGCTTTGGCTCGGGTTTGACGTTAGAACATAAGAACATAAGAAAGAAGGAACACTGCAGCAGGCGTACTGGCGCATGCGAGGCAGGTCCAATTCTCCCATTGGTTTAGGCCAATGCCTTAACCTAGTCAGGTCAGTCACATTCTCTTAAAGGAGGAGCACGCCATTTGACCTAGTAGCACAAGCTAGTCAGGTCTAACTCACACCCACCCACACCCACTCATGTATTTATCCAACCTATTTTCAAAACCACACAACATCTTAGCATCTTTGAAGGTGAGTGTCACTCTCAAACTGTAGCTCTACCTCTCTTCTTATCCTTATTTATTCCCTTCTGCCTCTTTTACATGTTTCCTTGTTCTTGTAGCATTCTTCTCTTTCTGTATTTACTTCATACTCTTGTGTCTACCTGAACATCTGTTCTTGTGTGTACTGCTTCTTGTTACATAATTCGCTGCTTCTTGCAACTTTCCTGCTACATTCTCAATCAAGTCATTTGTTGCCTTTCCATTTATCTCTTTTCCTGTACAAATCCTTTTAGGAATTGCCTCACGCCTGTATACTTCCGATATGTCCCATCTTCCACACTCTGTGTTTCTCTCCACGATCACTTCTAGAATATATTTAATCCTCTGTAGTGTCCGGTCATTATCAGTGATGTGCCTCATATATTCAGTGTCCCATGTATTACAGTCACTTAGATTAAACACAAGGTTCTGCTTTGCTCATTTCTCTCCTATTTTCACTTCTTGTGTCTCTAATATGCTCTGTCATGAAATTTTCCATCAGTAACACTAGTAACTTAGACAAACTTGTTTCTAGTCCCGAGTGTGGCTCAAGATTCTCCCAGTCTATTTTCATGTGGTTAACGTCTCCCATGATCAGTAACTTTTCATTGCCTCTGAGATTTTCTAGCCACCTTTGCTATTTGTCTATCATCGCCCAATTGTGGTCTAATGCTGTTTATTGCGTGGCTGGACATATGACTGACGGACACTTAGCCACTTAGCCGAGAGACACTTGACCGAAGACTAATTAGCCGAACGGACATTGAGCTGACTACCATTTGGCCGAACGCGCAGCAGACCAAACGAATAATTAGGTTAGGATTGTTATTTTAGGGCCTTTTTAATTTTGCATGCTATTTTTATTACGTCTTTTGTCTCGGAAACATGCTGTAGTGAATGTCCGTTCGGTCAAATATCAGCTCGGTCAAATGTCCGTTCAGTGAAATGTCCTTTGGTGAAATGTCAGTCGGTGAAGTGTCCGTCGAACAAATGTCCGGGAGCCGTTTATTGATGTTTTATGAATTGCTGTTATCCCACATTAATTCCCTCAGTTGTTTATTCTCTAATTTTTTTTAGATATTTCACCTCTCTTCATTCATTCCTTTCATCTTATCAAAACTTAGTAATTCCTCCACCTCATATATTTCCTCTGTCCTTGCTTTTATTTGATATCCAGCTGGGATGATAACATCTGTTATCACCTGACCGTTTTCCTCTCTAAATAATATTATGTCTGGGGGAGCCTTCACTGTCCATATACTTGAATTTGTGTATATCTTATTTCATGTGTTATGTTAGTTGTAATACGTGAAGGATTAAGGAAGCAACAAATTAGTGTTGCTGCTGCTATAATTTACATCTACTCCCACTTTAACAGAAGCAAGTGTGGCTTCTTCTGTTGTCATTACAACAGCATTTATTCGAATGTTTTCTTTCTGTCATAATTACTCCTATAGTCACCACAATACCACAACATTATGTGTATTTGCGCTGTTTCTTCAATCTGTTTTGTGGAAGATGTGTTTTTCCACATAGAGCAATGATGTAGTGTGACATACACTGCTACATGGTGGTCATATGTGCAGTATGTACTGAAAATTAGATGTTTTGAATTCCATAATGCAAGTCAATAATACCGTTACGCTAAAGGAATTAATTGTTCCAGGAAGAACTTCTTTGCTGTGTTTAAGCCGTCTTCTAATTTGTGTAGTGAATATTTCCTACAGATAAAAATTTCCAATACCGTTGTGCGATAATTGACAATTCCTGATCCACATTACCGGATGTCCAATACAGTGTTGCTTTAAAAATTACCGTTATTAAAAATTAACAGCGTCGTCATTAAGCCCGTCAGTATCGGTACTGTTTATTTTTTAGAAATGTTGACCAATATTTTGTTAAATATTATGACAAAAGGTCAATTAAATGTGATTCTGGGGTGAAGATAATTGTTATATTATTTATTGTGTGTTGTCATGAGTAATGATGGTGTTTGATACCTTCCTTATGGTGACTGGAACGCCTTGTGAAGTAGCATTGGATCTCATAGTTGTATCCGATAGTTTCCGCAATTTATAGAACATTATTATGCCAGTCAGGTGTTTTTTGCACAACAACGTATTCCACCTGATTAAAATATCTATGAATATTATGGTTATTCATTGGGAAAGTAAGTTAATACAAAATTCAAAATAGTGTAACCAATAAAACACACCAAAAATTTATGTTATTTTTCTAAAAATGTGTATCATAAATGCCCTGTATATCCAGCAACAACAAACAGAAATTATTTCATTGCAATTGTTATTTCATGTGGTTAAAACAAATCATCTTTTTAATACATGTAAAATAATTTAAAATAATGATGAAATGCATAGCTAGAAATTTGAAATGAAAAACTATTAGATAACCGAAGCCTAGTAAATTAAAGAAGCGTATAAAACCCTGTGTATTTATTATTTAACAAGTTCTAGCTTAAGATAACACTTAAATTATCTCTCGGTTAAATGTCTATCATATGTTCACCATTAAACCCAAAATTGCATATTTAGTTGTATGATACCTGGAGGAGAGAGGATATTATACAGTATTATGGAGACACATCTAACAAGTGAAGGTGACGTAAACTTGCTTATTTAAGTTTGAAAATGACAGGATATTTTTACCCTGGCAGGTGTAAGTAAACTTGCCGTCCACACACACCAATGTGCCATGTCTGTGCTCACACTTACAAAAATAAATTAGTAAGAATCTCAATTATTTTGCACTATGCTAGCATATTTCATATTATTTTTATTCAAATGACAAACGAATGAATGAGACACACATGAAATACTTTGGAATCTATAGATTCAAAAAGTTTCACATGCACAATGGAAATAAAAGGTGTAAAATACCGACACAATGAGTGGGCGAAACGTTGCCAATAAACTATCACATTATAGTGCTTATGTGTTTATTTTTCACATGCACAGCAGGCTTCTTAAATTGAATCAAGAGGTGACGAACATACTGGAGAGTCTTGAAGAGTTTCGACCCTCCTCCTTGACTCAAGATGAGAGTTTAAAGAGTTTCGACCCTCCTCCCTGACTCAAGATGAGAGTTTGAAGAGTTTCGACCAACTTCCTTGATTGAAGGTGAGAGTTTGAAGAGTTTCAGCCCTCATCCTTGACTGAAAATGAGAATTTGAAGAGTTTCGACCAACTTCTTTGATTGAAGATGAGAATTTGAAGAGTTTCGACCCTCATCCTTGACTGAAGATGAGAGTGTGAAGAGTTTCGACCCTCCTCCTTGACTGAAGATGAGAGTTTGAAGAGTTTCGATCCTCCTCCTTGACTGAAGATTAGAGTTTGAAGAGTTTCGATCCTCATACTTGATTGAAGATGAGAGTTTGAAGAGTTTCGACCCTCCTCCTTGATTGAAGATGAGAAACATTCTTGAGGATTTCAGTACCTCGGCCTTGAGAGTTTCTTGGTTTCATAATTCTTTTATACAGCTCACTACAAGTCATGTAATGCAAATGGAGATGGTGTCGTAGGAAGGTAGGCTACTAGCAAGCCTATAGGAGGTGAAGCTACTAGCAAGCATATAGGAGGCACGGCTACTAGCAAGCCTTTATTAGTCGAGGCTACTAGCAAGGCTGTATTAAGAGAGGCTACTAGCAAACCTACATTAGGAGAGGCTACTAGCAAGCCTATTAGCAGCGAAAGCTACGCAGGTTCCTCACAAATCCTGTGGAGAAATTTTCTCCAGGAGGGGGGTATCAGCCCTCTTCACCCCCTTTCAACCCTTTTCAACCCAGAGGGGCCCAGCCCTCTCAGACGGAGCAAGCATCTTGTTTACTGCTACATCAAGTAATTACCAACAGATGTTTAACCAGCGTGTACCAGTTACGGGTCATGTGGGTCTTTGCAAAAGACCAGTGTTGCAAGTAGTGTAGTTTAATAAGAGACAATCAATATCTTACCTCTGCAGGACAATTAAGGAAAATCCTGCACCCACTTTATTACCATGTTAAAGATGTACATTGTTGTCTATGCTTAAGACAGCAAGAATCAAGCATTCTGCATTGCTTCATAGTGGAAGTTTGGCAAGTAGGGGAAATGTGCTATGTCAGCTCTTTCTTTGTGGCTAGGGGCAGTGACGGGGTAGGGTGCTGTGGCGTCTTCAGATTGCAATATATAATGGTGCAGTAAAGACCACTTTACACTAAGAACAAACAAGGGAAGTGAATTGCGCATTGCTGTACCTCAGGCAATCTCCATAATAACTATAAACCTATTACCAAGAAGTGTGTTCAACTTCTTTAATGACGTCACCACGAAAGACAACCCTTGTGGAGCATAGTGTACCAGTGTGCGTATTCCTAGACTGTGGAAGACATGGTGTTGGTGTCTTCAATCAAGACACCAATACCCGGGTGTAAGGGTCTGATACACCCAGGTAAGTCTGTTTAGTGTGTGATGATTCCATTGACTGCGCAGTTGAGAACTATTTAAGCTGAACAAATTACCATCTACCCTGGTGACACGAGGGCCAGCGAGCCCTCATACGTGAGTACACGATTCAGTGGATACAGTCAGTATTCAGTAATGAAAATACTGACATAGCCCCTAGAGGTAATTAAACTTACACATAATAATTCAATTTCCAGCTCTAGAGGGATAGCAACGACAGCTTCTCAAGACATTGCCTACAGGGACGACTGTGTAGGCGAAAGCTGTCCATCAAGCTAAGTCCCATTTCAGTCCACTATTTAATTTTTGACTTAGCTTGTAGCATTACCCTCAACAAATTCAACCGTAATAAGATTCGGAAATAACGTTACCAAAGAGTTGAAAACTTGTCTTACTGAACTTTGCGTTGGTATTGTATACCATTAATATAATGATACGTCTGACGCAGGGACACTAGAGCGTCTAGTAACGAAGTATATTATCGACAGCAGTATAGCTTTACAACTTTTTAGCAAGTTACAGTGTGAATTAGGTTTGAATTTATGTAGGACTTGTCCAACATTTGTTGGTAGGCCTTCTTGTGAGCCCTGCCTCCTGTGATACCATCTCCAACTGCCTCACCTCACCTCTGGCCCATTAAATGTTTCTCTGTGGGCCTCTACGTGGAAGTTATCGTAACAATGGAATGAAAGAACTACCAAGGGTGAGCTACTGAACTCCTCAGACTGTATTCTTCAAGTATCTCTAATATGTTACTCACCTCTGAAATCAAGAGTCTCTCTAGTATGTTACTCACCTCTGAAGTCAAGAGTCTCTCTAGTATGTTACTCACCTCCGAAATCAAGAGACTCTCTAGTATGTTACTCACCTCTGAAATCAAGACTCTCTCTAGTATGTTACTCACCTCCGAAATCAAGAGACTCTCTAGTATGTTACTCACCTCTGAAATCAAGAGATGCAAAGTTTGCTGATGTCTTGTTCTCGTTTTGACATTCATTTCATTGTATATGAATGACCAAAACTGAATTTTAGCTGTATTTATATTAGGATAAATTCTTGCAATAACCATTCCTAGGTTTATGTCTTAAGGAAAGTACAAGTAAAAGTGTTTTCTCGTTTGTAAGTGCATAAGAGTTTTTTTTTTTTTTTTTTTTTTTTAGTTTATTTGATTATTCTAACATATTTTGTATTTTGAACATCTTTGTAAAATTTGACAACTCTGACACTTCAGTGCTTATTTGCAGCACTTGCTAATTCTAAAACTTTAGTGTTCTGATAAATCTCGTTCCTTTTCACACCTTCGTAGTAGGCTTGTTTAGCCAAATATAGAGGAGAATAAATTGGAGGTAGTAAGCGTAGTAGCGAGATAAAGCTGAAGCAATTATTCCATCATCCTTAGAAAAACAGTTTTAGTGATCGTCAGTCCCAGAGCCTGAATAAATGTTCAGCTCCATAATCTGGAACATTGTGACACTGAAGCATTAATAAGGTGAGGCATAAAGACCTTGAAGACGTAGCTGGACGAAGGAACCTTTAGCACAAGAAGGCAAGAACTGGTGAGCAATACAGCAAGCAGGGTTACTGGTCCATGCTCAACAAGGTCCCTCTCGACTCCAACTCTTCTCATTCACAACTAGTAATTAAGAAATGAAGTTGTGTAAGATGTCCTCTGTAACAGGATACCGCTGTATTGCTGGGTCTGACGAATTTGATAAAAATTTTTATGTAATTTGTGCCACTGTCGCTCCAGCAAAACATTTACCGAAAAATAAACTTCATAAGCTTAAATATTTAATAGTATAATGTAAAAGCTTACTGGGTGTCATCGCCCCTCTAGTTTATTTAACTCTTTCTACTTGAAAGCTGAATTTATTCTATTTATCAAATACATCATTCCTCTGGCCCAACCATTTATTCATATCTCTAACGAAATGCTAAAGATTTAGGTACTTTCTCTTGGTCATCCATTACACAGGGGCCCTTTTAGTTACACTTTAAGCATGCAAGACTTTATAAAACTGGCTTATAGACATATCTGATAAACATTCGAATCAGTGTGTTGCCTATTTCATGTGGAAATATAAACACATATGCAGTATAATGTGATCCTTTATTGACTACGTTTCGCCCACACAGTGGGCTTTTTCAAGTCACAAACAGATCTACCTGGGGTGGAAGGGACGCGAGTATTTATAGTCAGGTTCAGAATGCTGAGGTCAGGTGGAGAATGCTGCATCTGATGATGTACCGAGTGGGGTTATAGAGTCTAAAATCTTGGGTAGCTTGGAAATGAGATTGGATAAGTTTGTGAGCAGACCTTCTACAGTGTCTTCCATTCCTGTGTTCTTATGTGGGATAGCGATGAAGAAGTTTCTTGCCAAGTGGTTCAGCTATGTTATAGAAGCCACTATTCTGGTTGAAGTTGTCGGATATAGAAATAAGTGATGATTCCAGGATTCTTCGGTATTGAGTATTGTCTTCTGTGGCGATAAGTCTTGAGTTTCTGTAGTTTATCAAGTGGTTGTGTGAATTACGGTGTTGTACGCAGGCATTCCTTGTGTCGTCAGACCTGCTTGCGTATTGGTGTTCTGAAATACGTGTTTGGAGGTCCCTTGATGTTTCGCCCACGTATAACATGTTGCAGTCATTACAAGGGATTATGTATACCCCTGCAGAGGGTGGAAGCTTGTCCTATCTATCACTGGTAATGTCCTTGATGGTCGTGGTTGTGGAGGTAGATACTTGGAATGAGGTATTGGAAAAGATGTTGGAAACGTGTTTGGCAATGGAGTTGGTGGGGAGGACTATGTATCTCTTCTCGGCAGTGTCTTCTCCGGGTGTGTTGAAGATGTTTAATGCCCGTCGTCTGCAGTCTCTGATGAAGTGACGAGGATAGTGGAGTTTAGAAAATACTTGTACAATTATCGTGCGTTCTTCTTCAAGAAACTCATTGCTGCAGATTCTGAGTTCACGCAGGAAGAAGCCTACAATTACACCACGTTTGGTTTTGGTGTCGTGGTGAGAGTAAAAGTGGAGAAGATCGTTTTGGTTGGTGGGTTTTCGATAGACTTTAAAACGAAGTTCGTGGTCAGCTTTGCAGAGCAGAACATCAAGGATAGGAAGAGTGTTGTCGACTTCTTCTTCAAGTGTGAACTGGATTGAAGGCTCGACTTGGTTGAGCTTGTCTTGGAGAGCTTGAACGTTGAAGCGTTTAGGAGTTATGAGGAGAATGTCGTCAACATAACGGAGCCAGGTGACAGACGAAGGAATAATGGTGGAGAAACGTTCGGCTTCTAGATGTTCCATGTATAGGTTCGCCAGGATCGCAATGAGTGGCGAAACCATGGGTAGTCCAAAAGTCTGCTGAAAGAGGTGATTTTCGAAAGAGAAACACGTAAAGCCAACACATAGTTCAACAAGGTCGATGAAATCGCTGGCTGGAATGGGAAGATCAAGTGAATCGTCAATTTTCCTGCTTGTGTAGTAGGTACTTTGGTGAATAGGGAAGTCACGTCAAGGCTGGAAAGTTTCTTGTTCCTGATGTTGATATTGCGAATGCGATTGAGAAGATCACCCGAGTGTTTGAGATGTGCTGGACTGATAGTGCCCAAGAGTTTAGAGAGGTGTTTTGCGAGAATTCCTGAGAGCTGGTGGGGAGCACTGCCTATTCCCGAGGATATGGGCCTCATTGGGATACCAGGCTTGTGAGTTTTTGGCAGGCCGTGCTTTCTGGCAGGTCTGGGGTTGCTGGGCATCCAAGAAATGGTCTTACCAAGATCTACTCCTCCTCAAATTTCCAACATCAAACCACCTTTCTCCGCTACAGCTCGGACCTACCCTGAAGAGTGTGCAGATGACTTAAACAATGCTACAAAGGAAGCTTTTCTCCAAGCCAGAGCACTAGGCACAACACTCCGGGGCAACATGAACAGACGCACCGCCGAAATCATTCGCAGCAGAGCTACCACAGCGAATGTTCAACAGTAGGTCAGACTTACTAGGAACCTACAAACACTCTGCGATAATAGTAATTGGAAAAGTTTAGGAAGACCTGAAACTATTCAAAATCTTTCATCTCATCCACTGTCAACCACAGAAACTAAAGCCCTCAGCTTAGGCCTCGAATTTGCAGCAGGAATTACGAAACCAAAACAAGACCTCAATTTCATCGCCAAAAACTACAGACAAAATGACTCCGACTTCCAAAAAGGCTATCTTCAAGGCATCATCTCAGCAGCCATCTCAACACGCAGCTTCCCAGTCATACCTCGACGTTACATCAATGCACTCAAAGGTTTAGCAGAAGACACGACCATCAGGGTCACCACCGCTGATAAAGGAGGTGGTGTTGTTATCAGGAACACTGACGATTACAAGAACAAAATGCTCAATCTACTTAATGACCCAGATACCTACAAACCTCTCACAACTAACCAAGTGGACAACCTTACTAAAACTTTTCTTCAAAGGACTCGCCGCATTCTGAGGGGCTCAGAACAAGGGAAGAAACTTCTGCACACCATGCCCAGCAACCCCAGACCTGCCAGAATGTACGGCCTGCCAAAAACTCACAAGCCTGGTATCCCACTGAGGCCCATATCCTCGGGAATAGGCAGTGCTCCCAACCAGGTCTCAGGAATTCTCGCAAAACACCTCTCTAAACTCTTGGGCACTATCAGTCCAGCACATCTTAAACACTCGGGTGATCTTCTCAATCGCATTCGCAACATCAACATCAGGAACAAGAAACTTTCCAGCCTTGACGTGACTTCCCTGTTCACCAAAGTACCTACTACACAAGCCATCGATCTCTTGGGCAGGAAAATTGACGATTCACTTGATCTTCCCATTCCAGCCAGCGATTTCATCGACCTTGTTGAACTATGTGTTGGTTTTACGTGTTTCTCTTTCGAAAATCACCTCTTTCAGCAGACTTTTGGACTACCCATGGGTTCGCCACTCAGTGCGATCCTGGCGAACCTATACATGGAACATCTAGAAGCCGAACGTTTCTCCACCATTATTCCTTCGTCTGTCACCTGGCTCCGTTATGTTGACGACATTGTTCTCATAACTCCTAAACGCTTCAACGTTCAAGCTCTCCAAGACAAGCTCAACCAGGTCGAGCCTTCAATCCAGTTCACACTTGAAGAAGAAGTCGACAACACTCTTCCTTTCCTTGATGTTCTGCTCTGCAAAGCTGACCACGAACTTCGTTTAAAAGTTCTATCGAAAACCCACCAACCAAAACGATCTTCTCCACTTTTACTCTCACCACGACACCAAAACCAAACGTGGTGTGATTATAGGCTTCTTCCTGCGTGCACTCAGAATCTGCAGCAATGATTTTCTTGAAGAAGAATGCACGATAATTGAACAAGTATTTTCTAAACTCCACTATCCTCGTCACTTCATCAAAGACTGCAGACGACGGGCATTAAACATCTTCAACACACCCAGAGAAGACACTGCCGAGAAGAGATACATAGTCCTCCCCACCAACTCCATTGCCAAACACGTTTCCAACATCTTTTCCAATGCCTCATTCCAAGTATCTACCTCCACACCCACGACCATCAAGGACATTACCAGTGATAGACAGGACAAGCTTCCACCCTCTGCAGGGGTATACATAATCCCTTGTAATGACTGCAACAAGTTATACGTGGGCGAAACATCAAGGGACCTCCAAACACGTATTTCAGAACACCAATACGCAAGCAGGTCTGACGACACAAGGAATGCCTGCGTACAACACCGTAATTCACACAAGCACTTGATAAACTACAGAAACTCAAGACTTATCGCCACAGAAGACAACACTCAATACCGAAGAATCCTGGAATCATCACTTATTTCTATATCCGACAACTTCAACCAGAATAGTGGCTTCTATAACATAGCTGAACCACTTGTTAAGAAACTTCTTCATCGCTATCCCACATAAGAACACAGGAATGGAAGACACTGTAGAAGGTCTGTTCACAAACTTATCCAATCTCCTTTCCAAGCTACCCAAGATTTTAGACTCTATAACCCCACTCGGTACATCATCAGATGCAGCATTCTCCACCTGACCTCAGCATTCTGAACCTGACTATAAATACTCGCGTCCCTTCCACCCCAGGTAGATCTGTTTGTGACTTGAAAAAGCCCACTGTGTGGGCGAAACGTAGTCAATAAAGGATCACATTATACTGCATATGTGTTTATATTTCCATTGTGTCGGTATTTTATACCATTTATTCCCACCTATTTCATGTATTTAACCAGCTCCTGCATCAAACTTAATGGCCAAGGTTCAATAAAACGTTTAACCAAACATTACGTAAAAAATACGTAATAGAGGTTTAACGGTCTGATATTAAAGCGATTCTGGATAGTCTCCTGAAGAACGAAATCCACTGAATGGATGTGAAAGATTAGGAGCATTAACGACGCCAATTTTTCATGCTTGAACTTACATTGATATCAGTATCTAGTGTCTAGTGATGTGTTAATCACAAGCTTCTAACTCTTTAGTGATTTATTAATCACATATACACTTCGTAATGATGCCTCCATCAGATGCTGTGTTAATTAATCACATATCTGAGCTTACGTGCCTGATGTAACACTGGTGTCCATGTTAGAGATTTATTACTGAGCTTACGTGCCTGATGTAACACTGGTGTCCATGTTAGAGCTTTATTATTCTCACACTATAACTTGCAATGGTGTGAGTGTTTGTAGCTGAAATAACACCATAGCTTAAATTACAACAACAGTGTGTGGTTGTGTTAATCACCTTTCTGAGCTTATATTGGTGTCAAAATCTATGTTGTAAAAACAATAAAAGAATAATATCGAATGAATTATTCATTAACTTCTCTCATTTGTGTAAATTATCATTACTTATCGAGGTAATTAATACTGAAGGAATTTCTGAACACTGCTGCAACACCCGCTACCTGTAAGTTTCTCTGAATGACGAGGAAGCACCATATCATATGATGTTAGCAGCAAGTCAACACGCTTTACCTTTTAAATTCATATGACTGAAATGAAAATGGTCGACACTTGGAAAACGCACTGAAGCACGGTATTCAAATTTTATTAGATGAACAGCGATGAACGATAGTCCATTCCTCCCAGTATCTTGTTCATATTTAACCTCAGAATAACGTAGTAGCATGAAACTAAAGGACAACTCCATGTTGGCTAAAGATGCAAATTGAGTGAACAGATTTTCTGGCCAATTTCTTCCAGCCGCCCAGAAAGCTTAAAAACAGATCTAACACGCTTATTGAATTCTCATTGAACCGTGAGGGTGACTGAGTTAGGGGAATGAATTCTGCAGCTGAATATATTTGTATTCAGGTCTCCTATTTATCTGTGATTAATTAGTAAACTGATGTTAAACTATGTTATGAGAAATTATGTACGTAAAATGAATTAGATTTATTGGGTTATACTGTAACTTTATAAGGATTATTGAATAATCTTTGAATGGCATATGTCAGCTCAAAGAAAGAATATATTTCTAGTGAATTAGTGTTAGGTTCATATTAAAGGTTAAAGAGATATCTGTGAACGTGAGAAAATAGTTCATTGGTGCATGATTTACGCGTGATATATACAACAACAACACAGGGATGAAAAGGGCAATACAATAACAGTAAAAACAACAAGGATGATGCAGAATAAACAGCTTCAACAGGGAATATACAGACATTACATCAACAATAACAGGGATGAACAGAATTACATTAACAAAACAAGGATAATACATGTTTCATCAACAACAGTAACAGTGATAACACAGGCAATACATCAACAACAACTACGGTGATAACACAGGCAATACATCAACAACAGTAACAGTGATAACACAGGCAATACATCAACAACAGTAACAGTGATAACACAGGCAATACATCAACAACAGTAACAGTGATAACACAGGCAATACATCAACAACAACTACGGTGATAACACAGGCAATACATCAACAACAACTACGGTAGTAACACAGGCAATACATCAACAACAGTAACAGTGATAACACAGGCAATACATCAACAACAGTAACAGTGATAACAGGCAATACATCAACAACAGTAACAGCGATAACACAGGCTATACATCAACAACAGTAACAGTAATAACACAGACAATACATCATGTACAACAGGGATAACACAATACATTGTCAACAACAGTGAAAATACAATCAATACACGAGCAACACTAAGAAATAAGATTATACATATTAATCCCAAATCAACATTGATTGTAAATAATATAAACAAATCAGACAATTTCATACACTAATGAAAAACACAAGAGATACAGGTCTGACGCTATACATCATGTTAATAAACACAAGAGCAACAATTCCTCCCACAAAATGAATCACTGACAAACACAAGAGCTACAAATTTAGCACAAAAAACATCACGTTGACAATCACAAATGCTGCGGCCCACAAATGCAATGCATCGAAATGACAAACACATAGCAACAGTTCTCGAACACAGTGCGTCACATCGACAAACGAGAGACTCGAAAGAGCTTTATGTGAAGGTTGTAAGAAAAGAAACAGTCGCTGCCTGTGTTAGTCTGAAGTGAAATATATCTTAAGGGATTGTGGAGACACATTTATCTCTACCTTGCAGGATATATTCAGCATCTTCTGCATAAAGAATGAAGAGAATTGTGTTGAGTCAAGGGAGGTTTTACATTATATATTTCCGAATATTGCACAGAATATCTCTTCAAATGGTTCTCAGATTTTGTAGTATAAAAGAAGGCATAATATTGAATAATTGTTCTTCATCATTTATAATTATTTTTCATATAACTAATATAAGGATTAAACTAAAATCAATTTATTTACTCAGAAAAACATGCAAACTGCTTTTTACATAGACTGATCAATTTAGATTTTAAAATTTATAGCTTGTTGAGTTATTGAGGATTATTGAGGCTTCAGTCCAACTGTACTAACATGATGGCAGTTTCTGTGATGAGTGAACAATACACACCACACTGTTAATACACTGAGATATACACCACACTGTTAATACACTGAGATACACACCACACTGTTAATACACTGAGATATACACCACACTGTTAATACACTGAGATACACACCACACTGTTAATACACTGAGATACACACCACACTGTTAATACACTGAGATACACACCACACTGTTAATAAACTGAGATACACACCACACTGTTAATAAACTGAGATACACACCACACTGTTAATACACTGAGATATGCATCACACTGTTAATACACTGAGAAATACACCACACTGTTAATACACTGAGATATACATCACACTGTTAATACACTGAGATACACACCACACTGTTAATACACTGAGATATACACCACACTGTTAATACACTGAGATATACGCCACACTGTTAATACACTGAGAAATACACCACACTGTTAATACACTGAGATATACATCACACTGTTAATACACTGAGATATACACCACACTGTTAATACACTGAGAAATACACCACACTGTTAATACACTGAGATATACATCACACTGTTAATACACTGAGATACACACCACACTGTTAATACACTGAGATACACACCACACTGTTAATACACTGAGATATACACCACACTGTTAATACACTGAGATATACACCACACTGCTAATACACTGAGATATACATCACACTGTTAATACACTGAGATATACATCACACTGTTAATACACTGAGATACACACCACACTGTTAATACACTGAGATACACACCACACTGTTAATACACTGAGATATACACCACACTGTTAATACACTGAGATACACACCACACTGTTAATACACTGAGATACACACCACACTGTTAATTCACTGAGATACACACCACACTGTTAATACACTGAGATATACATCACACTGTTAATACACTGAGATATACACCACGCTGTTAATACACTGAGATACACACAACGCTGTTAATACACTGAGATACACACCACACTGTTAATACACTGAGATGCACAACACGCTGTTAATACTCTGAGATACACACCACACTGTTAATACACTGAGATACACACCACACTGTTAATACACTGAGATACACACCACACTATTAATACACTGAGATACACACCACACTGTTAATTCACTGAGATACACACCACACTGTTAATACACTGAGATATACATCACACTGTTAATACACTGAGATATACACCACGCTGTTAATACACTGAGATACACACAGCGCTGTTAATACACTGAGATACACACCACACTGTTAATACACTGAGATGCACAACACGCTGTTAATACACTGAGATACACACCACACTGTTAATACACTGAGATACACACCACACTGTTAATACACTGAGATACACACCACACTGTTAATACACTGAGATCCCACACACACTGTTTATACACTGAGATACACACCACACTGTTAATACACTGAGATACACACCACACTGTTAATACACTGAGATACACACCACACTCTTAATACACTGAGATACACACCACGCTGCTAATACAGTGAGATACACACCACACTGTTAATACACTGAGATGCACAACACGCTGTTAATACACTGAGATACACACCACACTGTTAATACACTGAGATACACACCACACTGTTAATACACTGAGATACACACCACACTGTTATTACACTGAGATACACACCACGCTGTTAATACACTGAGATATACACCACACTGTTAATACACTGAGATACACACCACACTGTTAATACACTGAGATACACACCACACTGTTTATACACTGAGATATACACCACACTGTTAATAAAGTGAGATATACACCATACTGTTAATACACTGAGAAATACACCACGCTCTGAATACACAGAGATACACACCACACTGTTAATACACTGAGACACACATATCACGGGAATATACATTTGCGTATATGGTATTTACAGCTCATAACTCCCAGTGAATATACAGGAGTATATACACACTACTCGATGTATATTCACTCTGGAAGACACATTTTGGCATATACAGTATACAGTGGGGATGCACACGTTTCAGTGTATACAGACAGGCTCGCATACAAACCTCATTGTATATTCTCTCAGAGATACACGACTGTCAGTGTACGTAATAAGATTTGCATTACGGTATACATGCACAGTGATATAAACAGTGCATATATAAACCTATCGGTTTATATATCCATTGTTAAGTCCATGTTAATATGTAACCTGGAGCAATATGTAATCTGGAGCAAGATGTAACCTGGAGCAATATGTAACCTGGAGCAATATGTAACCTGGTGCAATATGTAACCTGGAGCAGTATGTAACCTGGTGCAATGTGTAACCTGGAGCAATATGTAACCTGGAGCAATATGTAACCTGGTGCAATATGTAACCTGGAGCAATATGTAACCTGGTGCAATATGTGACCTGGTGCAATGTGTAACCTGGAGCAAGATGTAACCTGGAGCAATATGTAACCTGGAGCAATATGTAACCTGGTGCAATATGTAACCTGGAGCAGTATGTAACCTGGTGCAATGTGTAACCTGGAGCAATATGTAACCTGGAGCAATATGTAACCTGGTGCAATATGTAACCTGGTGCAATATGTAACCTGGAGCAATATGCAACCTGGTGCAATGTGTAACCTGGAGCAATATGCAACCTGGTGCAATGTGTAACCTGGTGCAATATGTAACCTGGAGCAATATGTAACCTGGTGCAATATGTAACCTGGAGCAATATGTAACCTGGTGCAATATGTAACCTGGTGCAATATGTAACCTGGAGCAATATGTAACCTGGAGCAATATGTAACCTGGAGCAATATGTAACCTGGAGCAACATGTAAGCTGGAGCAATATGTAACCTGGAGCAATATGTAACCTGGAGCAATAATGTAAAACCCGGAGCAAACATGTAAGCTGGAGCAATATGTAACCTGGAGCAATATGTAACCTGGAGCAATATGTAACCTGGAGCAATATGTAACCTGGAGCAATATGTAACCTGGAGCAATATGCAACCTGGAGCAATATGTAACCTGGAGCAATATGTAACCTGGAGCAATATGTAACCTGGAGCAATATGTAACCTGGAGCAATATGTAACCTGGAGCAATATGTAACCTGGAGCAACATGTAAGCTGGAGCAATATGCAACCTGGTGCAATATGTAACCTGGAGCAATATGTAACCTGGAGCAATATGTAACCTGGAGCAATATGTAACCTGGAGCAATATGTAACCTGGAGCAATATGTAACCTGGTGCAATATGTAACCTGGAGCAATATGTAACCTGGAGCAATATGTAACCTGGAGCAATATGTAACCTGGAGCAATATGTAACCTGGAGCAATATGTAACCTGGAGCAATATGAAACCTGGAGCAATATGTAACCTGGAGCAACATGTAACCTGGAGCAATATGTAACCTGGAGCAATATGTAACCTGGTGCAATATGTAACCTGGTGCAATATGTAACCTGGAGCAATATGTAACCTGGAGCAATATGAAACCTGGAGCAAAAATGTAACCTGGAGCAACATGTAACCTGGAGCAACATGTAACCTGGAGCAATATGTAACCTGGAGCAATATGTAACCTGGTGCAATATGTAACCTGGAGCAATATGTAACCTGGAGCAATATGTAACCTGGAGCAAAATGTTTGATACAAACTGTGTTGAAAGATTCGTAAAGAAACATTAAATCTTCATGTGTAACGTCATAATGTGAAAGTGAGTAATGATCTCTGGCATGTGTGAAAGTGAGTAATGATCTCTGGGATGTGGGAATCTGAGTAATGATTTCTGGGATGTGGGAATCTGAGTTATGATCTCTGGGATGTGGGAATCTGAGTAATGATTTCTGGGATGTGGGAATCTGAGTAATGATCTCTGGGATGTGGGAATCTGAGTAATGATCTCTGGGATGTGGGAATCTGAGTAATGATTTCTGGGATGTGGGAATCTGAGTAATGATCTCTGGGATGTGGGAATCTGAGTAATGATCTCTGGGATGTGTGAAACTGAGTAATGATCTCTGGGATGTGTGGAGATGAGTAATGATCTCTGGGATATGCGAAAGTGAAATATTATCTCTGGGATGTGGGAATGTGAGTAATGATCTCTGGGATGTGTGAAGGTGAGTAATGATCTCTGGGATGTGTGAAGGTGAGTAATGATCTCTGGGATGTGTGAAACTGAGTAATTATCTCTGGGATGTGTGAAACTGAGTAATTATCTCTGGGATGTGTGAAAGTGAGTAATGATGTCTGAGATGTGTGAAACTGAGTAATGATCTCTCGGATGTGTGAAACTGAGTAATGATCTCTCGGATGTGTGAAACTGAGTAATTATCTCTGGGATGTGTGAAGTGAGTAATGATGTCTGAGATGTGTGAAACTGAGTAATGATCTCTCGGATGTGTGAAACTGAGTAATTATCTCTGGGATGTGTGAAAGTGAGTAATGATCTCTCGGATGTGTGAAACTGAGTAATGATCTCTGAGATGTGTGAAAGTGAGCAGTGATCTCTGAGTTGTGTGAAGGTGAGTAATGAACTACAAGGAACTCTGAAATAATTAATGATTCTTCGGAGAAGTATGAAAGTAGTAGAGAATAACTGTGTCCAGGGCAATGCCAAGATCAGTAATTTAATTTAGCTTAATCCAACTATACATATTTCAGACAAGTTTACAATAATTTAATAATAAAAAAAAAAACAAACTGAAATATATTTTATCGTTAGGTTCAGAATGATTTTTGCGAAATTATTGCATACACAAATTTTTCGGCCGAATAAGTAAAGCCTGCGAAATTGGTTTTAAATACCAACGCTCGTCTTGCCGAATAAGGCAAGCGAAAATATTGTTATGCAATAATTCGCCACAATCATTCTGAACCTAACGTAAAAAACATTTCCTCGAGTTCTTAGCTACTGCCTTGCTGCCACCTTTATGGAGTGGGGCTATATCCGTTGTTTATAGTGACTGTGAAATCTCGCCTGTGTCTAGGGTCCTTCTCCATAGCATACTTAGGGCCCTTGAGAGGGGTTTCTTGCAGTTCTTAATGAACACAGTTTCACGAGTTTGGGCCTGGGGCTGAGTGCATGGCCATGTAAATGACTTTCTCAAAGTCTAGTGGAATTAGGGTTATGTCAGAAATTTGGCAAACATTATCAGTGTTTTGAGGCTCATTCATGAAAATTTTTTTTGGATTTTTTTACCTTTAGATTGATTAGTGGCTCGCTAAACACAGAGTCACATTGAGATTTCAGTATCTCCTCATTTCTTTGTTGTCATCCGGGTAGGATCCGTCTTGTCTGACCAAGGGCCACAATACTAGAAATTGTTTTTGCCTTGTTTTTAGCTTATAAAAAGAAATATTTCGAATTTCTTTCAATTTCACTAATGGCTTTTAGCTCCTCTTGTCTCTCCTGGATCCTGTATGAGTCCTTTAACTTTAGCCCAATATTTTCCACTTCCCCGGTTAGTGCTTCCTTCCGTGTATCAGATAATGTGGCATTCTTGAGGAGCTCAGTGATTCTTCATCTTCTCCTGTAGAGGAAGCATCTCTCTCCAGTTTACTTCTTTTCTTTCTTCTTAGTGGCATATACCTTGAACATACTTCAGTTACCAGGAGGTTGATCTATTCAAGGCATTGCTTAGGGTCCATGTAATTAAAGATATCTTCCCAGCATGTTTCATTTAGGGCATAGTTTACCTGACCCCAGTTGATGTTCTTGTTGAAGTTAAATTTGGTAAAGGTACCCTCATAGCTGTGCATGTAAGTCTGGACTTCGATTAGATTGTGATCAGAATTTATTTTTGATATTGTTATGTTTCTTACCAGGTCCTCATTATTTGTGAAATTAAGGTCTAGTGTGTTCTCGTCTTGTTAGTTCCACTATCTGCTGACTTAGGGTGTATTTGTTGCAGAAATTTAGCAGCTCATATGTGTGTGACTTTTCATCTGAGCTGCCTCCAGGGATTATTTCTGCTACAACATTATTTGTTAGATTCTTATATTTCGTATGTCTTCGACTGAAGTCACCAAGCAGCAAGATGTTCGAGGATGGGGCTGGAAAGTTTTCCAGACAGGAGTCAATTTTTGATAGTTGTTCTTTGAACTGTTGGGAAGATGCATCCGGTGGCTTATATACAAGTACAATGACTAAGTTTTGGTTCTCAGTTTTTGTTGTGAGAACTTCAGCTTACATCATTTGTGGTGTTCAGTATCTCTGTGCATATGAGCGACTCTTTGACATATGAGCCAACCCCCCTTGTTGACTGTTCTTTCTGTCACATCTGAAAAGGTTTTACCCAGGTTTCCATATTTCACTGTCAAAGTAATCTTTTGCGTGGGTCTCTGTGAAGGCTGCAAACAGTGCATTTGACTCCCCTAGAAGACCACTGAGGGAAGGTATTTTATTGTTGGTGGATGCTTAAGGCCCGTATATTAGCAAATATAAATGAGGTTATGTTGCATGTTTGTTGGGGGATTTTGTTGTTGGCATCAGTTTGTTGTGAGTCCGGAGGCGCCACTGGCTAGGCCTCCGTCCAACAAGGGTCCGAGTTGGACTATTTTGGGAATCCTTTCCATTTTTTCTTCGTTTCCTACCACTAAAAAAACACTTGGGTGTTTTTCATAACAAAAATAGCTACATGATTTGTTGTATGGGGTGTGGGCCTCCTGGTCCCTTTTATATGGTATGTGGTGCAATGGGGATTGTAACACTGCTTTTCAAGGACTGAAGAAATGACACATCTCAGGGTGGAAGATTTGAAGAGGTAGAACGAAACACTCCTTTAAACAAGAGGTCAGGCATTTTTTTGGGGTGCTGAAAGTTGCGTGCCCCATTTGTTTTCCCTGATATCCATGTTTACAAGATGCCCAAACATAGAAATTTTCACCATTTTGTTTTTAGCTGGATACAATTCGTACTGGATGTATTTCTAATCTGTGCAGACCCTAGAACTGCACTAGTCCTTCCATAGCCAAACCAGAGACACCACCACTGTTGTCATGATGCAACATTTTCCCTGGAAGAGGAATCACTAAAATCTGTACTAGAGGCTATGATCCTGATGGCTGCAGAAGAATCTGCCCTGGAAAAGGGCTCCTCTACTCATCAACTAGGGACTAGACGGGTGGCTATGGAAAAACTTAACCAAAATCCGGATTTCAAAATGGCTGGGGAATGGGTCGGGGCCAGCCTAGGGGGGGACTGAGGGTTTTTTTTTTCGTTTCCTGTGTTTTTTTCATTGGGTTCTCTTTTTTTTGGGGGTCATTTTGAGGCTGGGCATTCTGTGTGTTAATTTTGTTCCTCCCCCTATTTCCCTGCCTAATATTCAGATAGACTTCATTATTCCTTTTTTTTTCATGTTTTTGTTTAATTTTCTAAGTTTTTTCCTGATACTTTTCAATTTTCCACACCCCTGTTCAGATCAAAAAACCTTTAGAAGAGTCATTATTGGTTCGTTTTTTTCTGCACAGGAAAACTTGAGTTTTGAAAAAAAAAAAGGATGCATGTGATTCTGGATTTTACGCAAGGGGCCTTTTCACATGCCCCCACAGGCATATTGTACTGCCATCCGCCTGGCCTATTTGAAACTGGATTGTTGGGTTAGGCTAAATTATATTGTGCTTTTTTGCTTTTTTAAAAAGGGGTTAGGTAAGTTTTCTAAGGTACTTTTTGAAAAAAATTATTAATTTTTACATTAACTAAAAAAAAAATCTTTAACAAAAAAAATTTTTTTAGAAAGGCCCTTAAATTTTTAAATGCGTTTTTTTCCCCTTTATCCATTTTTAAAAATTATATATATTTAAAATATATAATAATAATATATATTAAGAAAGGGAAATTTTTCGCAAAGGCAGGCGAAATATACACAAACATGACCGGGCTGAAGGAACCGAACCTACAAACCAAAGGACAAGGTACGCAGTGCTTTACCAATCCCCCCAAATTTGGGACTTTCCCTTGGCATATAGTTTGCCTAAACCGTTTGTCCAAGCAGCCAGCTGCGTACCTTGCCCAAAAGGGTTGAGGTTTCGATCCCCACCCAGAGACGGTTCGGTATATTTCGCCTGCTCCCGAATTCCTTGTTGTTAAAATCCCTTTTGTAAGCGATGCATGCAGGGCAGGATGAAAAGCTGTAACCTTCTCCCGAAAGCTGGCGCCTTGGATCAAACGTTAGCGCAAGTACCCCAAATTTTTTCCCCGGGGGTAGATTGGAAAGCACTGCGTCCTTTCCTAAGGTTGTAGGTTCGGTCTCCTTAGCCCGAGACATGTTAAAAATAAATTTATATATATATAATAAAATTATATAATAATATTTTAAAAAATAAAATAAATATATATTTTAAAAATGCGGCCCAAAATTTTTAAAAAATTGCAAATTTCAAGAACTCATTTAAAAAAAAGTCCTTACAAAAATTTTTTCCTTGTACGTTTAAAGATTAAATTTTTCATTAATGTGATGTAAAATTTAAAATTTTGCACCAAAAGAAACTCGAAACTACCTAACCTTCTTATAACAACTGCAATTTATTTATTAACCCAACAAATATATTTAGATTTGTTTTTCAATAATTTAAACAAGCAACACAATGACATATATTTTTTCGTTAGGTTCAGAAAAAATTTGAAGAAATTATTCATACACAAATTTTACTTGCCATATGGCAAGATAGCTTGCTTTTAAGCCAAGATGCAAATTTCTGCCTATTCGCACGAATTATATACAAATATAAATAAAATATATTATATTAATATAATATATAAATATATATTAAAATATTATTTATATATATATATATATAATAATGCTGCCGAATAGACGAACTTTCGATCTTGGGTTAATGCAAAGCTCATCTGCCATTTAAAAACAAGTGAAAATTTTTGGGATCAATAATCGCCAAAATCATCGAACCCCAAAGTAAAAAAAAATTTCACTGGGTTTTTTTGTATTAAATTTGTAAACAATCTAAAATTAAAATTTGTTGGTTAGGCTAAAAAAATTTCGCTTGTATAAAAGGTTTGGAAATTTTCTAAGTTCCTTTGGGCAAAATCATAAATTTTTACTTTAACATTACTGAAAAAAATATATCTTTAAAACGTATAAGAGAAATTTTAGAAAGGGCTTAATTTTAAATGAGTTCTTGCTAATTGACCAGTTTTACATATTCGGCACGACATATATATTATATAAAATTATATATATATATATAATATATATATATATATATAATATATATATATAATATATATATAATTTTATTAATACATTGGCCTTCTCCCACCAAGGCAGGGAGCCCCCCCCAAAAAAAGAAAAGCTTTCACCATCATTCACTCCATCACTGTCTTGCCAGAAGAGTGCTTTACACTACAGTTATAAAACTGCAACATTAACACACCTCCTTCAGAGTGCAGACACTGTACTTCCCATCTCCAGGACTCAAGTCAGGCTTGCCGGTTTCCCTGAATCCCTTCATAAATGTTACCTTGCTTACACTCCAACAGCACATCAAGGCCTTAAACCATGTCTCCATTCACCCCTATCTAACACGCTCGTACATGCATGCTGGAAGTCAAAGCCCCTCACACACGAAACTTTACCCCTTCCCTCCAACCTTTGCTAGGCCGACCCCTACCCCACCTTCCCTCCACTACAGATTTATACATTGTCGGAGTTATTCTACAATGGACCCTTGAATTTCATCATAATTCTTTTTCTGTATGTAAAACTATAGTTATTCTCTATAAAATTTATTTTTTTTTAATATTTTTGGGTGTCTGGAATGGATTAATTGGATTTACATTATTTCTTATTGGAAATATTAACATTAATATACATTTTATAGAGAATGTCTATAGTTTTACTTAGAGAAAAGGGATGTTCCATTCTCTCTACATGTCCGAACCACCTCAACAACCCTTCCTCAGCCCTCTGGACAACAGTTTTGGTAATCCCGCACCTCCTCCTAACTTCCAAACTACGAATTCTCTGCATTATATTCACACCACACATTGCCCTCAGACATGACATCTCCACTGCCTCCAGCCTTCTCCTCGCTGCAACATTCATCACCCATGCTTCACACCCATATAAGAGCGTTGGTAAAACTATACTCTCATACATTCCCCTCTTTGCCTCCAAGGACAAAGTTCTTTGTCTCCACAGACTCCTAAGTGCACCACTCACCCTTTTCCCCTCATCAATTCTGTGATTCACCTCATCCTTCATAGACCCATCCGCTGACACGTCCACTCCCAAATATCTGAATACATTCACCTCCTCCATACTCTCTCCCTCCAATCTGATATCCAATCTTTCATCACCTAATCTTTTTATCCTCATAACCTTACTCTTTCCTATATTCAATTTTAATTTTCTTCTTTAAAATTCCCTGTCAATTTCATCCACCAACCTCTGCAACTTCTCTTCAGAATCGCCAAAAGCACAGTGTCATAAACAGGCAATAAGATCACAGTAAACAGGTGATACCACAATATGTAGAACAATCACTGTGAAAAGAATAGTAAACTTCCAAGTGCTTTCATAATTTCTCACTTCAAGGAACTGTAAAAAATAAAGATCAACAGAAAGGCATATAAGGGTGAGATTACACCTCACAGTCAACTTACAACACCTCACCTTTTTATGATAATATAGGCAGGTAGTCAAGGGTCTGTCAAACACAGCATGTATTCTACCCAAGTTTTAAGATTTTAACTTCTCTAATGCATCTTAAATTCTTCCCAAATTATACTAATTTTACAAAAATCAAATTTGTATAATCCTAAAGCAATAATTATATTAATTTCAAAACTATATTTTATGAAACTTGATTCTAATATATTTGCATGGACCATTTCATAAAAACTATTCTTCAGAAAAATATTTAAATTACTAAAACAAAAGAGAAGGAAGCATTCAAAATAATGAGAAACAAAAAATACTCCTTTAATCAGGCTATTCCATCAGAATTTTAACAGTATGTTAGATCATTGCTAAAATAAACTCAAGAATTTGTACTGAACTCAAAAATAAACTAAAAGGAAAATTAGATACTAACTGAAGACACTGACTGAACAATACATGCTAATAACGGTTTTGTAATTAACTTATCAAATTAAACATTAGATAAAAATACAACTACTGCTCTAGGGTACGGTCTAAGTTTTTCAAATTTTAAAAAAGTCAGTAATGTGGAAATAGCAAAAAGCTTTTTGTAATTTCAACCAGTGATAAAATTAATGTAAGTAAGGGGATAGTTTATAGTTCTATGGTAAAACAAAATACTCCTAATTGCCCTCAAATATTTTTAAAGTCTTATGAAAAATTTTTTAGTAATGAAAATTTGCACTTTTCTAAAGAGAGAGAGAGAAAAAAAAAACGTAGTAGTAATTTTTAAAGAAACTGATTACCAAGGTAAGATGAATGCTCTTTAAATGATACAGATATTTACTCTAAACTTAGAAAGAATCCCTTAGAATCAGTTAACAGTAACTTTCATGAAGCAATGAAACGACTGCTGAAAGTCAAAGATGAAATAATTAAAAAAATATTTGCCGTCTGTGTATGTATGGATTAATAAAAACACAAACCGGGTAATCCAGCCAGATCAATTATTAGTTCCGTCGGTTCAGTTTCCTATAAACTAAATAGCTAGTAGACATGTTGAGCCCAGTTGTTGGAAAAATCTAACTTTAATGCTAAAAACAATATAGATTTATTGGATAAATTGAGCACTATGACTGATTATAACTAATTACAATATATTTAGCTATGATGTTACTTCTTTGTTTGCAAAAGATCCAGTTAATGATTTATTAAGTTTCCTATCTGAAGAACTTGTTAATTACGATTTACTGTTACTTGTACCTTCTATTAGTGAGCTTATTTTTGATGAGAAATTTGTGTTCAATGGCCTGTTTTATACTCAAAAGTTTGGTGTGGCAATGGGAAATCCTCCCTCTTCTGTACTTAGTAATTTGTACATGGATTATTTTGAAACAAGATTGCTTAACAAAATCTTTCCCAATAGATCTAAGTGGTACAGATATGTGATGATGTTTTTATGTTTATTGCCTAAGAATATAGATATAAACTATTTCCTCGCTAAATTAGTCTAGCTCATTCTATAAATTTTACAGTAGATTTGAACCAAATAAATTACTGCCTTTTCAAGATGTTTTAATTATTAATTGGAACCATGATTTTGAATTTAAAATTTATAGAAAACTAACAAAATAACTATTCATATGTGCACTACTGTTCACAACATGACTGAGTTAAATTTTATGTATTCTCACCAATGCTTTGCATATTTGCAACCCAGAGTTCATAGATGAAGAAATTTTGAAGATTTATGAAATAGCTAATGATCTAAAATACCCAAAACTCTTCACTGATACATCTTTTAAAGTTGTTACAAATACTTTGAAACAATTCAAAAATTTACAACCGACTTTATACTATTAAAAATATGTTGGTTCTCCCTTACCTTGAAAACTTTCTTGATATACTGTGTTTACTTCCCTTTTTCACGGTATGATTACCTTCCTAATCATGCTATGATTTTCCCCTAAACGATCTTCCCTGAATAGAATTTTGATGAATAAAATTTTGGTATCCTGAGATTTTATCTTCATTTCCTCGGATCAATTTTTTTCAGATTTTGTATTTTCTTAGATTTAAATGACCACTATCGTCGTCTCAACCTCATTTGTATATAAACTCAGTCGGGACAATTTCAGTGCCCACAAATACTTCCTCTTTAGTTTAATGACCAATTTTAATTTATATATTTTTTGTGAGTTTTTATCATTTATGGTTCCATTGTGTGTAGTAACTGCTCTATGGTCTTATACATATATAAATCTTATTAAAAACAGAAAAAACATTTCTTTTTACACATAACCATATAAATGGTATTAGGTGTATAAGGTACATATTGCAAGACCTGACCACATAAATGGCATTTAGGTTTTATACAGAGGTAAATTTTGTTGTGGTAATTAAAATACAAAATTTTACAGTCTTTCGTTAATATTTCAAGAATACATATTACACATATTTAAAATACATTTATGTGCAATTTCAAAATTACAATGGAAACATTTCAAGATTTCACGTTTATACAATCATTAGTCATCATTTAGGTATATACAATGTTTCACAACTTTTGACATTTTTTTAAATACATTTTTCATGGTAAGATATACAACTCTTAGTCTTCATCATTATGTATATAAAATATTACACAACTTCTCCCATTGTTTTTTATATCAGGATGAATAATATCCTAGCTCAGTTTTCTCCTTTTTTCTCTTGATATAGTTGCGTCCATGAGCTGCCTTCCATCATCAAAGGCTGACAACCCTCTGTTTTAAATTTTTTCAGTACATTTTTCTCCTTTCACATTACTAATTAATTTGTACTAGAATGCCTCCTCATCTAGTTGTTAGGTAAGACACATATGTAACAGTTAGGTATCTTTATTTCGAAACGTTTCGCCTACACAGTAGGCTTCTTCAGTCGAGTACAGAAAAGTTGATAGAAGCACAAGAATCTCGAAGACGATGTAATCAGTCCATCAGTCCGTCTCCTTATCTAGTTTAGTCAACACATTCCTATAGTGAGCATTAGTTAACAAAGGCATGAAATGAGATGGGATGCCCTTTATTCTACTGATATTATCCATTCTCCCAGTTACCTTTACAGAATACATTTTTGCACTAAGAGTTACTGTATCACTAATATAATCTCCCATTTCAGATTTTCATAATCCCAGCTCTCCTGTTCTACTTCAGGGACAACATCGATTTTCCGGAACCTTTAGTTCCAAAGCCTTTCCGGATTACTGGTTTTCCGCCTTTGAAGACCGCAGTGTTCTTTGGTATTGGGGTTGGATTAGTGAAGCTCAGTTTCGTGGTAAATTCACTGGTTCGGGAAGTTCAAGTTCCTGCTCGTAAATTTGTATGGTTCCAGACCATCAGTATCCGGAAAATCGAAGTTGTACTGTATTATCATACTGTTACTGATGAATTATTTGCCTTAGTAAACTGTCTGGCTATGCTAGTAATGCCACCTCTAAGATTTCTTTTAATCAGATCATAAAATTCATATTAATGAATTGAATCTAGTTCAGCTTTAGATTTTTAAACTTAGTGGCTGCAATTTCCTTATAAGCCTTTTCAATAATTACATGTCCTTCTCAGTCAAAGAAATAGTACAGTAATAGGCGATTGCCTTGTGACGTGCATCAATTTTATCTTTAAATAGAATATTATGAAAACACATTAAAGTTGAACACTGATATTTTTATATGAATATGAGAATTCCTAAAATTTATAACCTCTCCTGTTTTTTGAAAAAAAAAAAAACGCTAGGGTCTGATTGACCTTGTAACCATCTTCATTTAACATCAACTCTTCCTGCACATCTACTTTCATCAAACAGGTGTGACAACGTTTCTTAGCTTTCTCCCTTCTCCGGCCTTATATATCTGACATACCCATCAAAATATCTGACATACCCATCAAAATATCTGACATACCCATCAAAATATCTCACATACCCATCAAAATATCTGACATACCCATCCAAAATATCTGACATACCCATCAAAATATCTGACATACCCATCAAAATATCTGACATACCCATCAAAATATCTGACATACCCATCAAAATATCTGACATACCCATCAAAATCCTTGAACATAACAAGATGAAACTCATTTAAAATATACATACACTCAAGAATAATTACCATATACTCTGTATACCTTTCACTACCCACAAAATATTGAAAACCATCTTTATTCTGCAAACAGTTAATAAATCTGATAAATAAAGAAACTTAATGTCCCATCAAATATCCCACATACCCATCAAATTACTGAAAATCCATCTACTGATAACCTGCATAATTCTGAAAACAAAAATCTGAAACCCCAAAAATTTTGTGAATTACACATCTAAATTTCTTGACAATTAAAACTCATGAAACACACAAAATATACAATACCGCATTGTTAGTAATACACATAATCAAACATTAACTACTTAACCCAAATTTCATCCCCACACAATAGCTTCTTACATCGAATCAGAAATATGGCGAATACATAAAAGATCTGAAGACCATGAAAATCATCCATACCCTTAATATCTGAATATAAAAATTGTCAACCCTCAGAACCTGGATAATCAAAATATCCACATACCTCAACTATGTGAACAACCATCCAAGATACTGACAACCCATCAAATCTGACATAAGGTGATGGACGATTACATCCTTCACATCTCTACTGATCCTCTAATTCTGTATTCGCCTGAAGAATACTTGTACAAACCGTATCAATAAAGTTGTCTAAACTGTTGCATATTGTCTGACCTAACATAAATCTGACATAAACCCATCAAGAACATTAAACCTCCATATAATCACCTACTCAAAATATCTGTCCTTCCCTAATAGGTGAGAACCCAACCGAATCTTATATTCCACATTTAAATATTTAAATTATAGGATTCAATACTTTAGATAATCTAACCAGAACCTTCAGTCTCGTGGAAATGATTCTGTAATCATTTTAATATAGATTCCACCCATCGTTCAAAGGTCTCTTCTAAATCTGACACATTTACAATTTCAAATGGAAAGTTAATTGCAAATTCCCCATATCTGGGTTCACCTAAACGCTTTGTCTCAAAGTTGTGAATTCATAATGAGAAAGGAGAAGCATTGTACAAGTTGGGAAATTGATCTAGGAAATAATTTCTATAATTATGTAAATACATCCCCAAGTCTAGCTCACACAACTGAGGTACACTGTATTTCCTTATTACATGCCTTTCTATAAAGTTCTCTATAATATCTAATTCACTCACATTGTCAGTAATAGGTGAATCTGGTGAATCTCGATGAGGTGTAATTGATGAATCAGGGACTTGGATGCGATGACCCCAGACAATGGACGAGGTGAGGCGAGACTAGCTGATGTGATATATCCACACGAGTCACCTCAGGTCGATGACATTATCCTCGCTGAGCAGAATCCAATGTATTAGGTGATCCGTGGTGAGGATGGCATATGGGATCTGGTCGCTGGGAAGAAGCTCCAGGGCGCTGGGTAATGGGTGCTTTACCCTCCACTTCAGAGTTGAAATGGGTACTCTACCCCGCTTCATAGATAAATTGGGGGCTCTACCCAGCCTCCCTTGTGAAATGGGGGCCCTACCCTGCTTCCTTGGTTAAGTGGATAAAGCCGTTGCTCCACCCCTCTGTCCACGTGTGCGAGTTGAAATTTATCATTCACCGATCCCGTATCCCTGTACGTGATATGGTCAGGTTTCTGAGCCTTCTATTTGATCGCCGAATGTCTGGGAAACCTCACATTGCCTTCCTGAAAACAACTTTTCATAGCCAGCTGAACATCCTTAAGACTCTCGCTCATCTTTCATGGGGGGAGGATCGTCGAACTCTTCTTCGACTGCATTCAACCCTAATTTTGTTGAAACTAGACTATGGTGACCAGATGTATTCTGCGGTCTCTCCCGCAAATCTTTCTAAACTTGATCCATCCATCATCAACGATCACGTTCATGTGTAGATACTTTTCGCTCCTCTCCTGTCGAGAGCCTATATGCAGAGCGAATGTTCTATACTTGAATGATCGCCGTGATGTTCATTGCCTCCGTTGTTTTGTCCGCTTTCATGACTTTCACGATCCTTCTACTTATAGAATAGAACTGAATGTTAGTAAAGGTCCACTATTGTTCATCGCTCCAGTTTTACTATGTCCTTTTCTCTTCGTCATCACACTCGCTCTTGACTTCTTCAGGTGCTCCCTTCATATATTCATCTAGGATCTAACTTTTCTCTCATCAGCTGGGAAGTACCAGTGTTTTTATGTCCTTTTCTTCCCCCACTGCCATGCGCGAAGCTCAGAATACCTACAGTTGTTTTTCTCATCATTTTTCTCAACCACTTCCTGGCTCGGGTCTCATTCTAAGCCATTGGTTATTCTAGGTTGCTGCTACACAAACGCAGTTATGTATGATGATCTGATGCAACTTATTTGTGTATACCTGGAATAAAATTACATGCCGGTGTACACTGATGTTCTAAATCCTTGACGGTGTCAGATTTGCAGGCAGTGTTTCCACGATTGTTTACAGTTAGTAAGTAAGTAGGTAAGTTTATTCAGGTAATACAAAAATACATTTTACATAGAAATATCATGACATACACATGTTTAGAGAACCTGGGATAACCCAAAAAAGTCAGACATATGACATATTTCCATTGGTCCCTTTTACCTTATTATAATAATATAAAGGTTATAAATTTTCTGATTATTCTACACTGATAACATCGTATTATCATAACTAAAAGACTATCTATATACAACCAAGGTCATTATAAGACTATCTACAATACGAAGGGTCATTACTAGGAAAAGTAAAATTTACACGTAAGTTAGCTAAAAAATAAAAATCATTCCCCTCCCTTTCAGTACTAACATTCCATCAGACACCTTTTGGCACTCTTCTTGAACTGGTTCATGCTAAGACTGGCTTTTGACATGTCGGGCAGTCTGTTCCATTCCGTTATTGGTGTACAATAAAAGTTGTTTGAAGCCTGGCCAAGACTGTGGGTACTACAAAGTTGTGCTCTCCCCCTGGTACATGATTGCTCTGGTTCCCAACCTTGTACAAATTGACAGCAAGATATTTGTACATTGTTTTGTGAGCAACTTTAAAACATGATTTAGCTTCAGATGATTTTACTCTGTCTTCAACATTCAGCATATCCAACTGCTGTAATTCATCCTGGCCTAACATGTTCTCTGTCCTCAGCCCCAGATGAATCTACGATTTTGTTCTGGTGATTTACATCCTATCTTTCAGTTTTTATGTCAAGGCAGAGTACCAAGAAGAGCAAGCGTAATCCAATGCATTGTATAAGGGCTAGACATAGGTCCTGCGAGCTCAGTAGGTAGACACGTGTGCCTGTCCTATACATGAACTTCCGTCTGGCTTTAGCTTTCTTACTACATACCTGTTCCCTAACAATTCTCCAGACAATGCATGGTCAAAGGGGATTCCAAATATTCTACTGATGAAACAAAGTTGATGGCTCCCCATTACATTGACATTGAAAAGTATTTAACCCTCCAGTTTTATGTATTCGGCCAAAGATAATGACTTCAGTTTTCCCTAGGTGTAATGATAGGTTGTTTTCTACTAACCAGTTGCGCTGCTGGACTCCAGTTCCAGTGTTAAAACATTAGCAATATCTGTGGGTCATTACCTGACACTGACATAGCAACGTCATCTTGCATACAGTAGATTTGCACCTTGACACTGATAGGCATATCATTGACATAAAATAATAATAATAAGGGACCCAGAATTCTACCTTTTGGAACATCCACATGTTATCGGCAGGGTTCTGCTTCTGTTTTGTTGATTTGACTATTTTGTCTCCTGTTTCTAAGGTAGGACTTAAACCAGTCCTACAGAACCAAACCGATACTTGAAGTTTATTACATAAATATTGTGGTTGACAGTACGAGCCTTTTGCAGGTCTAAGTTCCATCCCTATGATGTTCCCCTTTGACATTTCAGTTCTCAGGCTAATCCATCAGATTAATAAGGAGGTGTTCGGTTTGAGTAAGATCTTCCTAAGACCCGATTGATAGCTATGGAGAATGTTGTTGTCATTTAAGTACGTATATTAACTTAAACACCGCCCTCTCTAGAATTTAGATATTTATACTGAGTATACTAACAACCTATAGTTGCTTACATCAACAAATATTTTTCTTGAAGCTAGAGTAACTCTGGCCTCCTTGAACCCCTCCGGTAGCGGTATTAGTGGTGATTGATAGATTTATTATGTGAGCAATAGGATTGACAGTTCCAGAGCAACCATCTTTTAGACTTAGACGGATTTAGCAGGCCTGTGCCTTAGTTGGGTTTTAACCCCTGTGATGGGTTGGGGATGGTGGTTAGCTGAGTTATACGGTTTCTTATTCTATTTTGAATAAAGTCATGAATACACTTACTATTGACAACTGATTGGGGTTATACCCTTATTGGTAAATAGTATGTTTGAAACTTATCAGAGCTGTGTTAAAGGTATTTGATGCAGCTGTAGGTTACTACTAGTGGTGATGCAACAGATGTGTAGAATAATTAAAGCAATTTGCCACCTTCGATGTTTCGTGGCAAACCCTTCTTATCGATAGTGAGATAACTATGTTAGACCTATCAACTGGCTTATGCTATAGCCCCAATACCACCAACTGTTTTAGTTGTTCCAATCTTTCGGGGTTTATGCTTATAGTCTCTTCAATTTTTGAGCAGTATGCTTTGCCTTTGCTCCTTTTATAAAGTCTCTGTACTCTGTTCCTCACTCCTTGGAATTCATTTAGTGCTGCAATAACCTGTCTGTTTGCTTTAAATCTTTTTTAGCAGCTGGTCTCCTGAATTTTCAATTATCTAATAGTCGCAGTAATTCATCCAGGTTCAAGTTTCTTCGTGTAATTCCTAGATACCTCTTTAACTGGTACATTATTATCAAGGATGGTAGTGAACATGTTATGAATTTTCCCAAGGCATCGTTACGTCCGGCAACGTGTTATCTCTGTCAGTCACAATTGTGTAGCCATCACCAGTGTTTCTTTACTGTATTTCCAAGTTGACCCTCATTTTTATTGTCCTGCTGTAGCCTATCCTATCCCTTTTAAAAGTGATTTTCCTGTGCAGTAAATATTGAAAATAATCACTAAGCCTGTGGTATGATGCCTGACTGACTAATGTTCTCAGAGCTGTTACAAAGTATGTGGTCAATTAGGGTGGCTGAAACTGTGTATCCGGGTGGAGTATTAATGAGTTTAGTGTAACTATTTAATCCTAGAATTTGCTTATGCCTTTTGCATAGCCCGTTATTTTGCTGCTGAAAACAGATATTGAAGTCGCCCCTAATATGGTCACCAATTGTTTTTCACTCCGGACAAGAACTTCTGGAAAAGTCTTCTAAGACTGTCCTGGGTAGGAGGGCGTAACTAGTTCCCTACTAAGATGGGTAGGACTTAGGAAGCAGCACTTCAAACCATAGAATCTCCAGTTTATTGTTATTTAAATCAGGTCTTGGGTTGTAAGCTGAACTGCATGCGGTTTCTATTTTAATTATTCGTAATGCATTTACGATTACCTCAGCGTTTTTAGTAGTCTCAGACTCTTTTAGTGTTTTGCAAGCTGTTAACACAATTTGATTCGTCTCATCACCTAGTTGTTTGTTTACAGCATTGGCTTCGCCGCATATCTAGCGAAAAAAAAAATCGTTTTCTCTTGGGTCCCTGGCAGACTCTGGTGCGCGGTCAGCAGTTTATGACCTTCCAGCTTCATATAGAGGTATACTGCGTTTAGATCATTTTGCTGTAATCTCTAACCTCCTTCACAACCGTTGGCAACGGTGTTGCCAACGGTTGTGGGGAGCGCTAAAGCCGTCGGGATTATACACCGCCTGTGGGGGGATATGGAAGGCATTCAGGCTTAAATCAGGGAACTGGGGCACATATCCAACTCCCTAGACCAAGAGCCCCTCACCAGTATCAAGAAACCTCCCTTGAGGGGAGGGATATGACTCAACAGATATTCCATCAAACCAAGTTTAGGTTTCTGGCCTTCCTCTTACTATCGATTACCGAGGATGGAGACTATACGCTCTCCTCGTCTTCGCATCGTAACACAGGTTCGATTTCTGTTTGCAATATTCTATTGGAGTATCCTCTCTCTCAACGAGCACGCAGAATTTGCCTCCGACGTCGTCACTTCACGTTCTCCCCTCTTGCTGATCCCCACCTTTGATTTGGATTCCCTCTAACTTTTTGACAACAACCGATTTATTACACAAACTTTGATAATACTTCCTTTAGAACTTTCTAACGTACCTCCGTTATCCCCCCTCCCCCCTTTTGTATAGATATCCTCAACAACCCTGTCCTGGGGGCCGTATGACACTAGTGTCCTCTCCACCCTTGCTATTCTATGATCCTGCATCACCTGCCCTGCATCGCTCTATGATACTTGTAGGTTTAGTGTTTCTTGTTTTAATATAATAATTTATCGCTCACACCCCCTTACATAACTTGGTAAATTACAAAGCCTAACTACATTCTTAGGAAAGACAAAAAAGTTTTTATGATATACTTTGGGATTCAAAGCATTTCTTTATTTTTCAAGTTGAACCGGGTCTCTGTTATAGCAATAATACTATTTTCTTGCACTTCAAGAAATCTTAGCTCATCTATCATTTTTCTAGACTCTTACTATTTGACTAAACCTTAAAGGGAGCAGTCTCTCTTTGCCCTCTACTATCCTCTATGTTTGTTGACATTTTCTTTGCCTTTATCGGGAGTTTACGGGAAGAGTTCCGGGGGTCAACCCCCCCGCGGGCCCGGCGTGCCAGGCCTCCTTAGGTCTTTTCCCCAGGATCGACCCACACCAGCGACTAACACCCAGGAAAAAACCCTTTTTTAAAACTGAGGGGGAACATAACAACAGGGGGGAAAGAAACACTCCAATGTTTTTTTACTCGCTGGGGAAACGAACCCAGGGGCCCCCACCGTGTGAAGCAGAGCGTTAACCCCAGGCCACCAAGCCGCTTTTTCTAGCAACTTATTTAAATATTGTCTTTTAAAAAACATAACCCTGGTATCCGGAGAAAAAAAAAAAAGGGCACAATACCGTGACTGGAACATACAAAATAACCCCACGTATAGAGAGAAGCTTACGACGACTTTCGGTCAAAATTGGACCTTTTACAAAGCACACAAACGAAAAGGAGAAGGACGGATAAATATGGGCGGGAAAGGTAGTGGGGGTAGTAGTATAGTAGTAGTAGTATATATATAGTAAGGTAGTATATAGTGGTATTTTGGAATTTTAAGGGAGGGGGAGCCATCAAATACAAAAAAAGGGGAGCACTGCAAGGGGACTGGGTGCCCACAAGGAAACAAAAACACAGGGGGGGAGGGGGGGGGAAGTAATAAAATAAATAATGGGGAACAAAAACACAAGACAGAAGAAAGAAAAGACAGCCCAGAAGAAAAAAAAAAGGGGAAAGGGAAGGAGAAGGGGGAGAAAAAAAAAAAGGGGGAATCGGTTAAGTCACGGGGTTCTAAGTTTGGAGCATTTTACAATGAGTGGGAGGGGAAAGGCATCTACAAACGAAGCCAGGACTAAGTTTCATACAAGGAAATTGTGTTTTGGGGAGGATTCAACCAAGGGGCGACTGTTAAAGTTGGAAGTAGGGAAGACGTTTTAGCAAAGACCATCAATAGGATGGCTGTGATTTTGACGTGACAAAAAAGACTTTATTAGTTCGCAAACCAACACTATTTTTGTGCTCCAAGTCTGTCAGAAAGAGATCGACCAATTTTTCCCCCCAAAGTTTTGAAAGGACAGGGGAGCAAAAAATAAGTAAAACCCGGGAACACTGTAAGGGGGAGGGATGAACGAAATTGTCAAAGATGTAGTCGTCGGAAAGTAAGTTTGTGTCAAAGGGAATGGAGAAATTTTTGAAATTTAAAAGAACAAGAGAATAAAGACAGAACCCCATGGGATATGATATGATATCCTCTAAAATTTTGTCTCTTATTCTCTTCCTTTTTTGGCTGGGCCCAAAACCCCACTCCCTTTTTTGGGAATTTTTCTCCGCCCACCTCCACACTCTCAAAACTTCATTGAACGGGTTCGCTCTCTCCCGACCGTAAAGCTTACTTTAGGTTGGTCCCTCTTCACCAAAGTCCCTCTTAGAGCCCCTTATTTTTACAGAGAAGGCCCAGAAGGGTTTTCTTTTCCCTATACCTACTGATTCTTCTTGACTTTCCGCCTCTTTGGGACTCTAGTTCCCTTTTTTTCCTTCCCAAGGGGAAAATTATTTTCAAGCCTTCGGTTCGCAGGGCTCTCCTCTCCTTCCTTGCTAATCTTTACAGGGAATATTTGGAGACGTTCCCCCTTCCTACCATCGATGCGCCCTTTCATCTGGCTCTGCTTTTGGGGATACGTCTTTCTCTGTGCCTCATGACTCCATCTCTTTCAACCTATTTTTGAAGCCTTAAAATTTCCCCCTTAAATTTAAAATTTCCGGGGGAATTTTAATTTCTTTTTCCCTTTTCCTCGATTCCAAAAACCCCACCGCTCAGATACAGGTTTTTTCCTTTTCCTTTTACCGCAAAAGCTATCACAGGGCATGTACATTCACTATTTTTCCCTACACTTACCCTGTCAAAAAAAGGGTTTTTTATCCCCCCTTTTTCCCCCGTGCTCTCCGCACTGTGAACCTCATTCCCTTTCCCAGCAAAAATTTCCACTCTTCATAATTTTTTTTCTTGGGCTACCCTTCCCATTTCAAACTTTGCCCCTAAAGTGCCAAATGTTATTTCTTCCCCCCAAACCTCTACCCGGGGAACTCTTCTGTCCTCTCCCTTTTCCCTACATTTCCGGGCTTTCAATCTCAACAATTCTCTCCGTCCCTTAGACATCAGACTTTCATTCCGACAGACTAACACTCATCGCACAAAATCTCTTTTCTTTACCTCTCCCCCCCCCCTTACAATTTTCCTGGTGCTACTCTTTTTCCCTTGGCTCCCCCTTTGCCTCTTCAATTTTTGGAGAAACGGGTCGATTTTTTCCTTTGCAAAATTTGGGAGCAAAAAAAATAGTGTTAGGTTTTTCCCCGGCACAAAAATGCCTTTTTTGTCACTCCGAGAACACGCCATCCTTTTGCCCGGTCTTCTGCTAAAACGGGTCTTCCCTACCCCAAAAATTTAAAAAACCCCCCCGTCTTTTTGAATCCCCCTTTAAATACACAACTTTTCCTTGAAATGAATTATTCTGGTTTCGCCCCTCTTAGTTTGCCTTCCTCTCCCACAAACATTTTTAAAATGCCCCCCAAAACTTCAGAAAAACCCGTGATTTAACCTGTTTCCTTCCTTTTTTCCCCTTTCTTCTCTCCCCCCTTTTTCCCCCCTTTTCCCCTTTTCCATTTTTCTTTTCTCTTCGGGGGGTTTTTTCTTCGGGGTTGTGTTTCTTCCCTTTCATTATTTTTTCATTACTTTCCCCCCCCCTCCACCTCTGTGTTTCTTCCCTTTTTCCTTTTGGGGGCACCTAGTTTCCCTTGCGGCCCCCCTTTTCCCTTTGTTTTTGACTGGTTTCCCCCTTTTCCCTTTAATTTTCCCCACACCACTACTACTACAACTATTAAATGCTACAAACATTTACTACTACAACCACCACCACTACCTTTTTCCTCCTATAAAAACCCCCCCCCCGGGCTCCATTTCCATTAGTGTGCCCTTTGTAAAGGGTCCAATTCGGCCCGGGAAACGCGTCTTTAACTCCTCTCTTCATATGGGGGGTTTTTTGTGTAGGGTGGTGATTATAATTTTTTCCCACCCCAATATTTGTTTGTTTTCCCACAAACACCCATACCTCTAAAATAGTCGGGTTTAAAGCCAAGACAAGCCCATAAAAGTCCCCCTCGAAAGAGCTGGCAAAATGCAACAACTACTCCAATCCCAAAAGATAAACCCCCACCCCTTTGCATACAAATTCTTGTCTTAAAATTTTCCCAGTTATAAATAAAAGGGGATTACAAGTTCCTTGCAGGGAAAAGGCTTACTCAGCCCTGTAAAAACCTTCAGACAGTATTACAAAGGCGGGCCCTCCTCCTCGGGGAAAATTAGTGAATAGAAAAAGAAAAAAAAACAACAAACAAAAAACTTTTTAAATTATTAAAAAATATAAAATTAAAAACTTAAATATGAAATTTTTATTCCTACATTAAAAAATGAAAAATGAAAAAAAAAATGAAAACTGAATTCAAGGGCTAATATATTTTAGGGGTGTCGGGGTTTTGGGGTGACACTGTTTTTTGAAATCGTGCCGTTGCTGAAATGGTGGGGGGGGGGGTCGCAGGTGTTTTTTTACACCCCCTGGCTAGTTTTTTAAACAGTAGATAGGGCCTTGATATTAAAACCCCCGATGACGGGAAAAGCAGGTTCTTTCCCACTGCAATCAGGGGGGGTTACGCCCTTTCAATTTCATCCCGGTGCACGGGAAATTTAAAAACCAAAAAATGGACGTCTCCAACGTTAGTCCGTCTCCATTAGTTCTTCTCGTTGATTGACAGGTGACCCTCACGCACCCAAAGCTGAAAAATAGACGGTTACCCACTGCTTAAAAACACTCTCCATGGCAAGCACAATACCTAAAAAAAGGGGTAAATTATTACAACATAAAACCTAACCCAAGACTGAAAGGCCCTAATTTTTAATTATTGGTAAAAAGTAAAGTTTTTCAACCAATAAATCAACTAAAATACAAGGCGGGCATGTACTACAGTAGTTTTTGGGGAGCTGTGAGCCCAGTATTTACTGTTTAAACCCACACCCCCCACACGTCCCCTTTGGGGGGGGGGGGAAGAAGGGGGGGAAGGGGATATTGGGGAGCTGACTAAACCCAACTTTAAAACCAACAGCCGGCCGTAAAACCCTATCACTTTAGGGGGGGGGGAAAAAAGGGGGGAAACAGGGGGAGCTAACTTACCTTCCCTTTAACTAGTACCCGGGCCCAAGAAAACTATCATTTTCCCGGGGGGGGGGAAAAAGGGGGGGAAAACGGGAGCTTGACTTACCCCCTTTAAAAATAGCCCCCAAAATAAAAACTATTGTTACTTTTAAATACTCCCTCACTATTTTCCTATCCATTGAATTTTTCCCCCCACTCCCCCCATACCAAGACTTATAGTGAAGGAGTATAAAAAAATAGGTGGGGGAAAAAAGGGTTTTAAAAATGTGGAAGTCCGAAAGGCAAACAAAGTTTTCTACTGACTGCACGATTTAAACCCCGTCAAGAAAAAATTGGTTTTAAACCCCTTTTGGATATACACAATATGGAACAAAACCCTTTGGAAGGGGCCAATTCCACCTAAAGGGGCGACTTTTGGTTTTCCCCTTTAAAAAAATTCTGGGAAAACAAAGGTTTGTGGGCCCTTTTTAACAAAAAAACCCTTTTTCCCAGCAAAAAAAAATTTAAAATTGGAGATCCCCCCACAAAAGGGGGTTTAAAACACCCTTTATTATTGTGGATATCTTGTTTTTTCCGGGAAGGGATTTCCAGCTTGGGAAACATAAAAAGGGAAGGGAGCCCTTTCCCAGGGGGTATTGTAGAAAAACCCCAACACCTAAGCCATTTTTTTGGAGGCTTTAAAATTCTAAAAACCAAAAGTTTTATTAATATCGGGAAAATTTTAAAGAAAAAGGGTTTTTTCGAAAAGATAACTTTTAACCCTTAAACTTTTTCCCACTACATGGGAAAGTTCAAGGGGTTCCCCCCAAAAGATTTTTTAAAAGGAAGTCTGTAAAAATCCCCAAAAAGGGTTTAAAAAAAGGGTTTTGGGGAAATAAACCGTGCAATAAAAATTTACAGAACCAAGAAAGCTTCGCCAGGAGCTTTGATTTAACGGGGGGGAAGGCTGCAGAGTTTTATTAGAAATATCAGCCAAGATATCAAAATCTTGTTAAAACCCCAAGGGGAAGCTTTTCCCTTTCGGGTTTGGGGCAGTGAGGCCATGGAGCGTAACCCAACGAAAAAACGGGATGTTAATGTTTGGTATTTTCCCCCCCACGTGGATTCATTACATAAATGTTAAAAAAATTTAAACGAAAAAATTTGGCAAAAAACCCCAAAACCCTTTTTTCCCAATCACCCTCCGTAGGTAGCACAGGCGTTTACCAAACCAAAGGGGGCATGTTCTATACTGCATCGGGGTCCTTGGTGTGTAGGAAAAGCGGTGTACGGGCGGAGAAAAAAGGACCCAAAAACCCCTTTTTTACTTGATGATTTTCCCTGGCAATATCAAATCTCTGAAAAAGGAAGCGTCAAAAATTTTGGTAGATCGCTATCTTTAAAGGGGCATAGGCCAGCTCCCCCCGAGAAAATAGCTTTAAAGGCCTCTGAATTCAATGAAAGGTCTATTTTGAATTACCCTCCTTTTTAAAACCGGGGAATTTACTGGTTTAATTTTTGACAACTGGGGGAACAAATAAAATAGTGAAGGTTCAAAATGACCCCCTTTTTATTTTAAAAAATTTTTGTCTACCTCCCCGGAAAAATTTCATCCCTAAGGGGAACGGGAAAACTGGGTAAAATTTTTCGTTTGATAGGATTGTCCGTCACAAAGTCAATCTTATGGACAAACCGGGGAGGTAAAAAACCGGAATATCAGTAAAGAGTTTTGAAAAGTTACTCACAAAATTGAAGTATTTCATGTCCCCTTTAGGGCCCATCCCAAAGTTCATTAATATTAATGGTGGTTGCGTCCGATGGTAAAGATTCACCAAGTCTGTAGTTCTTCATCATGGCTAATTTTAGAGGGCCCAATTACGCAAAAACCTTACATTCTTCATTTGTCTTACCCAATTTCGTGTGGAAAAAAAAGGGTCAAAGTTATTAAGGCATTTTAACCGAATTTTTTCGGTAATATTTTTTAAAGGGAAAGTTGAAAATGATAAACCTTGGGTTTCCCCCTTGACTTCTATGAGGTAGTAAATTTTTTCCCCAAAATTTTTAATACTTTATTTTTGGCCCTTTTTTTCCATGTTTACTAAAAAATTTATTTGACTTGATAGGAAAAGGGGGAAACCAAAAATTTCCTTTCCCCTACTTTAAAAACTTCTCCCTCTGACTTTTGGAGAAAAAATTTAGGTTTTGTACTGGTCCTTTTTGCAAGCTTGGGTTTTTCAAAAACTATATCAGGGGGTTCCCCCCCAATTTTGGGAATCTAAGGTCAAGGGGAAAACGGTAAGAAGACGAACCTCAGCCTTCTTTCCCCCATTAGACCATAATTGAAGGATGGACAGGGGACCTCGGGGGCCTTTCTACCATAGGGGAATTTTTAAAAACGGTGAAAACCGCAAAGACCCACTGGGAACTTTCCCTCATGGCAAAAAAAAGCCAGGGTAGGTAACGTGCCACTCCTTTTTTTTAAGGAGAAAAAAGTTTTCCTTGAAATGGATTTGAAATCAAAAGCTGGCGCTAAATCCCCCTTTAAAAAGGCGGGGATGATAGGGTGTGGTAAAGGAGGGGCTTACACTCCCTAAAGTTGGTAGGGGATGCTCCCCCGGAAAAGGGGTTTAAAGGGTCAGATGTAAATTTGTGCCCCCAGTCAGCCCAAATTTCTTTTTTAGGAGGGCCCAACTCTAAGAAGATGGCCCCAAAGGGGTTTCCAAACCACCCTCTGATAGTTATGGTCTTTAAGGGAACGGCTTCGGGGAAACTCGAAGCAAAAATCAACAAATTTGTTAATATATATCTATGTCCCCCAGTTTAAAGGGAAAGATAAAGGACCAACGTTTGTCAATACACTCTTTCAAACGGAACTGAAAAAGGAATGGGCCCATTTTATAAAAGGGTACCCCTGGTACCCTCGGGGGGATGACATTTTGGCCCAAATTTTTAAACCAACATTTCAATGGGTGGGTAAACCTCTAAAGGACTTTTTTTGGGCCCAAAAAATAGGTTCCAAAAATTTTTTTTAAGGGTTTTTTACGATCCCGAGAAATGTCCGGCCACGGGCAGCCCAGGACCTTTTTAAAAACCAGTCCTTTCCCTTGACTTGTAAAAACAAAAATGGGAATAGCCCTATCTCATTTTCCAATTTAAAATTTGAATACTGCCCTTGAAACAAGATACCTTTTATTATTAAAAAATTAAAAGGGAAAAATTTTTTTCCCTTTTTGGATAACTTATTTTTTTTAATGGGCATTTTTTAAAAAATTTTTAAAGAGAAGGAAAATGGGTTTTGTAAATTGACAAAGGAGTCCTTCGATATATCAAAAGGCTTAAAGTCAGGGAAAACCCAAGATGGGGCAGTAGGAGAAGCCCCGGGGTTTTGTCTGAGCTCTAGTCAAGACTTTTTTGGTGTCGGAGATGATATCTTCCCTTTCGTCTAACAAGTAAAACCCGGGGATCCAAATTCCTTGCTTTTTGGAAGTAGCCCTCACTGGTTTTTTAATCCCCCCTAAACTCCGCAGACATTGGGCTCATCTGAAACCTTTTGAAGGGCTTCCTACTCTACAGGAAGGATCCCGAAAAACCCCCCTTCCATCTTTGGTGATGAAAGGTCAAACCCCAGAAGGAAGTGGCACCTTTTTTCATTACCTATTAAAACGGACAAAAAGGGTTTTATTGGGGGGCTAGTTAAAGGGTTTAGACCAACCTGTGAACCCCTTTAGGACCTAAAGTAACAACGGATGGGAGGAAAAGTGCCGTACGGCGGGGGCCCCAAATAGTCTGGGAAATAAACAAAGGGAAAGAGTTTTTTTTAAGGGTTTGGGAACAGCTTAAACAAAATTTACTAAAAAAAATTTCATCCATGTCTCTAAAAAAGGTAAACATTAATCCCCCTTAACTGTTCCTAAAAAAAGGTTTTCTTGGTCATTACAGTCTTTAAAAAAATCCTTTCCCAAATTTTTGGGCCCCTTTTTAAAAAGGACAATCTGGGGCTTTTTTGTCCCTTAACACCAACAAAATACAAACAAATAAAAGAAATCATTTTAAATTTTCCACTAGAGGCTTTTTTTTCTTTGGGGCTGATGAACCCCGCCCTTGGGTTCCCCATTTCCCCTTTTGGTTTTTTATAGGAAAATTTTACAACCCGCAACAGGGGCCCGCACCTCAGCACTTCCCCACTTTAATAAGGTTTCTTCCCCTGATGAAAAGGGTTTTATCGATGGGGGAAAGGGTGTCAGGAACTGGTCAGCAACCATGAAACCCCTTTTAAAGATTCATAAATGCGATCAATTCCTGAACTCTCTATCCAAAGTCGCAAACGAAAGAGGTTACCTGTAACTTTCTGAAAGTTCTGGCCCGGGTGAAAAGGGGGCCCTACCCGAAATCTTTTCCCGTAAGAATTGTGGGTTTTTTTTTTATAAAGCTTTTAAGGGTTGCCTTCTTCAGAGGTTATAATTACATTGATATCCGTGCCCAAAGTTTTCAAATATTTTAAAGCAATACCAGAAAAAAAAACATTCCTAACCTGTACCCAGGGGCCCGCAGGGCCTTCAAAAAGGGTAGCGGTATTTTTCCCAAAACTAAAATGTAAAGAAGGTTTTTGTCTTTTCCCCCCCTGTGAAGGGGGTAAAATTTGGTGTTGGGGAAAATTGCACTAAGCTGCACGTTGTTCCAATTTCTCCTTTCAAACTAATTGGGCCCGTTGTGAGAAAGTTAACTTTTTATTCTCTAATTTCCCGGGGGAGCTTGTTCGAGCTCCGATTTCCTTTTTTCCCCCTCTCCTAACTCAAAGTTCTCCCCCTTTTTTTCCCTTTTAACTTTTTTCTATCCTTTTTTCCTTTCCTCCAAATTCCCCTTTAATTTTAACCCTTTTTCTTCACGAAATTTTGCTCCCCTCCTCACGATCAAGTTTTTCACCTCCTTTTTGCTTCTCTTTCTCTTTCTATTATTTCTCTTCAAGTTTTTTTCTGGGATTTTTTAGCACTTATGAAAATTCTAAAAATTTTTTCCCCGTTATTCCAAATTACTTTTCCCGGATTCTCCAAAATTTGGGATTTCTCCAAAATTCAAAAAAAAACTTAAACCAAACAGGGGAAATTTAAACGGGTATTTTAAAAAAACGGAGGGTTCAATTTCCCCTCCGCTCAAACTGTAAAAAAAATCAAAAGGGCCCCGACCCTACTTCCCCAATTAAACAATATGTATTAATGAAACAAGGGTTCTATTTTTGCCGGCTCCGACAAAAAAATAATAGAATTGGGGGCACTTGACCATTTCCCAAACTTTTCACCAAAAAATCCCAAAAATGTCCTATGACAGTTCCCTTGAAATAATAAAGACTCAATGAAACCCTTGTCACTGGAAAATCCGGGGCCCCCAGAGCTAATCCCCAAAATTTTTCAAAACTTTAAGTTTGGGAGAATTAAATATTATAACCTGCCTGACTTGACTTACAATAAAAACGAGACTATAAAAAATCACCAAAAACTTTTAAATAAACCCGAAATGTAATCCACCACAGAGAATATTACTTTTTGGCTGGTGGTAACTGTCCCGTGGTATGCAGCATTGAAGTTCCAATGGGAAATTTTGAGATGGAGTTGAAACTTGATTCCCGTAAAATTTTACCTGGCAAGGTCGCCACTTTTTGAAAGGGTTACTCGGGCCTGGAAAAAACTTCAACAGTATTAAACCCAAAGGGTGGGTCCCCCCCCTCAGGAAAATTAAATGAATAGAAAAAAATAAAACATTGACAAAAATAAACCTTTATTATATAAAAATAAAAAATAATTTAAAAACTTAAAAAAATGAAATATAAAACCTACATTAAAGAAAAAGAAAAATTAAAAAATAAATGATAACTGAATTCAAAAGCTAATATATATAGGGGTGTCTGGGGGTTGGTGACACTGTTGTTGAAATCGGAGCCGTGCTGATGATGGGTGGGGGGGGGGGGGGCCCCAGGTTTTTTGGTTTTCGAAACCCCCCGGGTAGTTCTTTACAGTAGATAGGCCTTGAGTATTATAAACCCGATGACAGGAAAAACCGGTTCTTTTAACCCCTGCAATCATGAGGGGGTTTCTCCTGGGAAAATTTTTAAAACAGGTGCCCAGGGAAAATTTAAAACCAAAATGGGGCTCTCCAGGAAAGTTTTGTCCGCTTCCCTTTTTTTTTTTTTCCTCGTTGATTGACCGGGGACCCCCCACTGTCATCCAAGCTGAAAAGATAGACAGGGTTTCCCCCTTCTTAAAAAAAAAACACTCTCCATGGCAAGCACAATACCTAAAAAATGGGTGATTTTAAAAAACAGTCAAACCCAGAGCAAGACTGAAAGGACTAAGTTTATTATTGGTCCCAAAAAAAAGTTTTTAAAATTTTTAAAAACCAAAAAAAACCACTAGAAACAAGGCCGGCAGGTTTCTTTCAGTAGTGTTGGGAAATGTTAGGGCCCAGTGATTTCCTGTTTGACCACAGCCCCAAAAAGTCACCTTTTTTGGGGGGGGGAGAAGGAGGGGAAGGGATAAATTTGGGGGCTAAAACGACCCTAAAGTTAAAAAAAGCCAAACCCGGCCCCTTTAAAAAATCCCCTTTTTAAGGGGGGGGGGAAAAAAAGGGGGGAACAGCGGGCCCAGAACCCCAAAACCAAACCCAAATGTTTCCGGGAAGCAAACTATCCCCTTTCGGGGAGATAAAAAGGCGGGAAACGGGAGCTTTTACTTACCCTAACATTAAAACCCTAGGCCCCCCAAGAAACTGTTTATTTACTATGTACTCCCTACTACTCCTTTTTTTTAAATTTTCCTCCTTCTCCTGCACCACCTTTTTAACCAAGCCCAAGGGTTTTTCCCCTTCCCCCCTTCCCCCTGTCAAGGCCACAAATTTTTTAATTAAACCCCCAATTTTCCCCAAAACTAATTTTTAGTTTTACCACACCTTCCCGTCCCCACGCCCTTCTATGATTTTGAAAAAAGATTCATTTCCCAGATTTTTCCCAACAACCCCCCTTTTGGGCCCCACTTTTTTAACCCCAAAAAAATTTTCCCCCGGCCTTTCCCCCTGTTCCCCCTAAAATTAAAAATTTTTTACCCCAGAACAGGGGGGTAAGGGGCCAATTTTAAACTGGGCTTCCCAGAGGGGGGTTTTTTTCCCCAACACACCATACTGGTTTTTTGACCCTTTCCCAATCCGTTCCCAAAAAGCAAAAAAAGGGGGGGTTTCTTACCACCTGAGGGTCTCCTTTTAAAAAATTTTTTACCCCCCCCATAAACCCCCCCGGGAAGTGCCCGGGTCCCTTTCTTCCCCACCCCTGAGGGTTTTTCCCCCCGGAGCCCCGGTTTTGAATTTTTTTCCAAATTTTGTTTTCCAAAATTTTTTTTTTTCCCTTTTCCTTTGCTTCCCCCTCTCCTTCCTCAAGTTTTTAAATTCCCCCTACTTTCCCCCCCCTCCCCAAATTTTTTTATTTTTTTTTTTCCCCCCGGGGGGTTTCCTTTTTTTTCCCCCACCCTCCTGAAGGGCCCCCCGTGGGAACCCCCCCCAACCCACCCCCCCCTGCCAACCCTTGGTCAAGGGTTTTTTCCCCGATTTCAAAGGAAAAGGCCATTTCAGGAAAGGGTTTTTTTAAATTTCCCCCCCCTTGGGGGTTTAAATTTTTTCCTTTTTCCTCTCCCCTTAACCCCCCCCTTTCCCCCCCCCTTCCTCCTTTTTCCCCCCTCCCCGATTTTTTTTTTAAAATTTTCCATTTTTTTCCTTTTTTATTTTTTTTTTTTTTCCCCCTTTTTTTCTTTTGGTTTTCCCCACCCCCTTTCCCCTTTTTTTCTCCTCCCCCTTCCTTGGATTTAAGGTTTTTAAACAATTTTTTATACTTTCCCCGGGTCCCCCCAAAACCCCCCCCCCCCCCCCCACCCCCCCCGGCAACCCCAAAAACCCCAAACCCACCACCCCCAACCCCAAAACCCCCCAACCAAACCCCCCCCCCCAAACCCCCCCCCCCCCACTTTTTCCCCCCAAAAGGGGAAAACCCTCCCCCCCTTTTTTTTTAAAATTTAAAAAAAAAAAAAAAATTTTACCTCAACCCCAAGGGGAATTTTAAAAAAACCCCAAAATTTTTAAAAAAAAACCCCTTTTTTTTTTTTTTATAAAAAAAAATTTAATTTTTTTAAAAAAAATTTTTTTTTTTAAAAAAATTTTAAAAAACCCCCAAAACCCTTTTTTTAAAAAAAAACCCCCCTTTTTTTCCCCCCCAAACCTTTTCCCAAAAAAAAAAAAAACAAAAATTTTTTTTTAAAAAAAAAAAAAAATTTTTTTTTTTTAAAACCCCCAAAACCACAAAAACAAAAAAAAAAAAAATTTTTTTAACCCTTTTTTTAAAAAAAAATTTTCAAAAAAATTTTTTCCTTTTCCTAACCGCCCCCAAAACACCCCAAAACACCCCCAAAAAAAAATTTTTCCCCCCCAAATTTTTTCCCCCCCCAAAAACCCTTTTTCCCCCCCCCCCCCAAAAACCCCCCCCCCAAAATTTTTTTTCCCCCCAAAAAAAATTTAAAACCCCCAAAAAAAACCCAATTTTTTTTTAAAAAAAAAACCCCCCCCCCCTTTTTTTTCCCCCCCAAAAAAAAAACCCCCCCCCCCAAAAAAACCCCCTTTTTTTTAAAAAAATTAAAAAAACCCACCCCCCAAAAAATTTAAAAACCCCCCCCAAAAAAATTTTTTTTCCCCTTTTTTTTTTTAAAAAACCCACCCCCCCCCAAAAAAAATTTCCCCTTTTTTTTTTCCCCCCCCCCCAAAAATTTTTTTTCTCCCCAAAAAAATTTTTTTCCCCCAAAAACCCCCAAAAAACCCCCCCCCAAAATTTAAAAAATATTAAAAAAAAATTTTTTTAAAAAAACCCCCCTTTTTTTAAAAAATTTTTTTAAAAAATTTCCCCCCCCCTTTCCCCAAAAAAACCCCCCCTTCCCCAAAAAACCCCCACCCCCCCCCCAAACCCCTTTAAATTTTAAAAAAAATTTTTAAAAAAAAAAAAAAACCCCCCAAAAAAAATTTTTTTAAAAAACCCCCAAAATTTTTTTAAAAAAAAACCCCCCCAAAAACCCCCAAACCCCAAAAACCCCCCCCAAAAAACCCCAAAAAAAAAAAACCACTTTTTTTTTTAAAATTTTTTAAAAAAAACCCCCCAATTTTTTTTTAAAATTTAAAACCCCCCAAAAAACCCTTTTTTTAAAAAAATTTTTTAAAACTCAAAAAAAAAATTTTAAAAAAAAATTTTTTTTTTAAAAAAAAAAAATTTTAAAAAAAAAACCCCCCCCCTTTTAAAAAACCCCAAAATTTTTTTTTTTAAAAATACCCCATTTTTAAAACCCCTTTTTTTTAAAATTGGGGAAAAAAAAAAAAAATTTTTTTTTTAAAAAAAAAAAACCCCCCCAAAAAAAAAAAATTTTTTTTAAAAAACTTTCCCCCCAAAAAACCCCCTTACCAAAAAAAACCCCCCCCAAAAAAAAAATTTTTTTCCCCCCCAAACCCCAAAACCCCTTTTAAAAACCTTGGGGGGCCCCCCCCCCCTTTTTTCCCCCCCCAAAAAACCCCAAAAAAAAAAACCCCCCAAAACCCCCCCAAAAAAAAAAAAACCCCCAAAAAAACCCCCAAAAATTTTAAAAAAATTTTTTTTTTTTAAAAAAAATTTTTAAAAATTAAAAAACCTTTTTTTTAAATTTCCCCCCAAATAAATTTGAAAAAAAAACCCCCCAAAAACCAAACCCCCCTTTTTTCCCCCCCCTTTTAAAAAAACCCCCCAAAAAAAAAAAAAATTTTTTTTAAAAAAAAAAAAAAAAAAAAAGGGGGGGGGGGGGGGGGGGGGGGGGGGGGTTTTTTTTTTCCCCCCTTTTTAAAAAAAATTAAAAATTTTTTTCCTTTAAAAAATTTTTAAAAAAACCCCCCCCCCTTTTTTTTGCCAAAACCCCCCTTTAAAAAAAAAAAATTTTTTTAAAAAATTAAAAAAAAAAAAAATTTTTTAAAAATTTTAAAATTTTGGGAAAATTTTTTTTTTTGGGGGAAAAAAAAAAAAAAAAAAAAAATTTGAAAAAAAATTAAAAAACCCCCCTTTAAATTTTTTTTTTAAAAAAAAAAAAAAAATTTTTTTTTTAAAAAAAAAAATTTTTTTTTTAAAAAAATTTAAAAATTTTTTCCCCTTTTTAAAAAAATTTTTTAAAATTTTAAAATTTTCCCAAAAAAAACCCCTTCCTTGGGCCCGGGGTTTTTTTCCCCCCCCTTTTTCCAAAAAATTTTTTTCCCCCCCCCTTTTTTCCCTTAAAAATTTTTTTAAAAAAACCCAACAAAAAAAAAAGGGGAAAAAACCATCCAAACCCCCAAAAAACCCCGGGCCCCCCAAAAAAAAAAAAATTTTTTTTTTTCTTCTTTTTTTCCCTTTTTTTTTAAAAAATTCCCCAAAAAAAAATTTTTTTTAAAAATTTTCTTTTAAAAAAAACCCCAAATTTTGGTTTTGGGGGGGTTTTCCATTCCCAAAAAAAAATTTTTTTTTTTTTTTTAAAAAAAAAATTTTTGGGTTTTTTTTTTTTTTTTTTTTAAAAAAAATTTTTTTTTTCCCCAAAAAAAAATTAAAATTAATTTTTTCCCCAGGGGCCCAAAAATTTCCCGGCCCCTTTTTCCTTTTTCCCCTTTTTTTTTAAAACCCCCTTAAAAAAAAAAAAAATTTTTTTAATTAAAAAATTTTTTTTAAAAAAAAAATTTTTTTTTTTTTTTTTTTTTTTTTTTTTGGGGGGAAAAAAAAAAAAAAAAGGGGGGGGGGGGAAAAAAATAAAAAAAAAAGGGTTTTTTTTTTTTTAAAATTTTTTTTTTTTCCCCCAAATTTTTTTTTTTTTTAAAAAAAAAAAAAAAATTTTTAAAAATTTTCCCCCTTTTTTTTCCCAAAAAATTTTTTTTTTTTTTGAAAAAGGGGTTTTTTCCAAAAATTTTTTTTCCCCTTTTTTAAAAGAAAAATTTTTTTAAAAAATTTTTCTTTTAAATTTTTTTTTTAAACCCAAAAAAAAAAATTTTTTTTCCCCAAAAAATTAATTTTTCCAAAAAAAAAATTTTTTTAAAAAAATTCCTTTTTGGGGTTTTTTTTTAAAAAAAATTTTTTTTTTTAAAAAAAAATTTTTTAAAATTTTTTTTTTTTTTTTTTCCCCCTTTTTGGGTTTTTTTTTTTTAAAAAAAAGAAAAATTTTTTTAAAAATTTTTAAAAATTTTTCTTTTTTTTTTTTTAAATTTTTTAAAAAAAAAATTTTTAAAAAAATTTGTTTTTAAAAAAAAAAAATTTTTTTTTTAAAAAAAAACCCTTTTTTTTTTTTCCTTTAAAAAATTTTAAATTTTAAAAAAAAAAAATTTTCCCCCTTGGGGGTTTTTTTTTTTTTAAACCACAATTTTTTAAAAGGGGGTTTTTTTAAAAAATTTTAAAAATTTTTTTTTAAAAAAACCCCCTTTTTTTTTTAAAAAATTTTTTTTAAAAGGGGGGGCCCCGTTATTTTTAGGTGGGGGCCCAAAATTTTAAAAAAACCAAATTTTAAAAATTTTTTTTTTTTAAAAAAAACCCAAAATTTTTTTTGGGGTAAACCCCCCGGGGTTTTCCCTTTTTTTAAAAAATTTTTGGTTTTTTTTTTTTCCCTTGGGGGAAAAACCCCCTTTTTTTTAAAAATTTTCAAAAAAAATTTTTTTTTTTTAAATTAAAAAAAACCCCAAAAATTTTTAAAAAAAAAAATTTTAAAAAAAAAAATTTTTAAAAAAACCCCTTTTTTTTTTTTTGTTAAAAAAAAAATTTTTTTTTAAATTTTTTTTTTTTTCCCCCCAAAAAAATTTAATTTTAAAAAAAAAATTTTTTTTTTTAAAAAAAAAACCTTTTTTTTTTTTTTCCCCCCGGGAAAAAAATTTTTAAATTTTTCTTTTTTTTTTTTTTTCCCCAAAAAATTTTTTTTTTAAAAAAAATTTTGGGGAAATTTTTGTTTGTAAAAATTTTTTTAAAAACCCCCCTTTTTTTTAAAAATTTTTTTAAAAAAAAAAAATTTTTTTTTTTTTTTCCCCAAAAAAAAAACCCCCCAAAATTAAAAAAATTTTTTTTAAAAATTTTAAAAAAAATTTCCCCTTTTTAAAAAAAAGGGATTTTTTTAAAAAAAAAAAATTTTTTTGGGAAAATTTTTTCCCCAAAAAACCCCCCCAAAAAAAAAAGTTTTAAAAAATTTTTTTTCCTTTTTTAAAAAAAAAAATTTTTTTTAAAAAAAAAAAGGGGAAAAAATTTTTTAAAAAAATTTTTAAAAGAAAATTTTTTTTAAAAAAAAAAAATTTTTTTTAAAAAATTTTTTTTTAAAAAAAAAAAACCCCCCCAAAGGGGCCCCCGGGGCGGGGAAAATTTTTTTTTGGGGTTTTTTTAAATTTTGGGTTTTTTTAAAAAAAATTTGGAAAAAAAAATTTTAAAAAATTTGGAAAAAATTTTTTAAAAAAAAAAAAAAAATTTTTAAAAAAATTTTTTTTGGGGAAATTTTTTAAAACCTTTTAAAAAAATTTGGAAGAAAAAATTTTTTTTTTTTTTCCAAATTTTTCCCAAAATTTAAAATTTTTTTTTTTTTTTTGGGGGGGAAATTTAAAAAAAAAATAAAAAAAAAAAGGTTTTTTTTTTTTTTAAAAAAATGGGAAAAAAAAAATTTTTTAAAAATTTTTTTGGGTTTTAAAAAAAAAAAAAATTTTTTTTGTTTTTGGTAAAAAAAAAAAAATTTTAAAGGAAAGGGGGGTTAAGGAAAAAAAAAAAATTGGGGGGAAAAAGGTTAAAAAAAGGGGGGGGGGTTTTTTTTTTAAAAAATTTTATTTTTTTAAAAAAGGGGGGGGAAAAAAAAAATTTTTTTGGGGGGGAAAAAAGGGGGGGTTTGATTGGGTTTTAAAAAAAAATTTTTTAAAAAAGGGGGTTTTTTTAAAAAAAAAATCTTTTTTTTTTTAAAAAAAAAAAAAAAAAACCCAAAAAAATTTTTGGGGTTTTTTTTAAAAAAAAAAAAATTTTTTTTTTTTTGGAAAAGGGGGGGAAAAAAATTTTTCCCAAAAACAAAAAGGGGGGGGGTTTAAAAAGGGGGGAAAAAAAAAAAAAAAAAAGGGGGGAAAAAGGGGGGGGGTTTTGGGGCCCGGGGGGGGGGGGAAAAAAAAAATTTTTTTTTGGGGGGAAAAAAAAAATTTTTTGGGGGGGGGGGTTTTTTTAAAAAATTTTTTTTTTTAAAAAAAGGGGGGGTAAAAAAAAAAAAAAAAAAAACCCCGGCCAAAATTTTAAAAAATTTTTTTTAAAAAAATTTTTTTGGGTTTTTTGGGTTTTTAAAAATTTCCAAAAAAAAATTGAAAAGGGGGGTTTTTTTTTTGGTTTTTTTTTTTGGGGGGGTTTTTTTTAAAAAAAAAAAAAAAAATTTTTTTTTTAAAAAATTTTTTTTTTTTTTTAAAAAAAAAAACCCCAAAAAAATTTTTCTTTTTTTTTTCCCCCCCTTTTTCTCCCCTTTTTTTCCCCCCCCTTTTCCCCCCCCCCCCCCCCCCCCTTTTTTTTTCCTCTCTCTCTTTTTTTCCCCCCCCTTTCCCCCAAAACCCAAAATCTTTTTTAAAAAACCCTTTTTTTTTAAAAAAAAATTTTAAAAAAAAATTTTTTTAAAAAAAAAGGGAAGGGGGGGGGGGGGAAAAAATTTTAAAAAAAAAAAAATTTTTTTTTTTTATTTTAAAAAAAAACCCCCCAAAAAATGAAAAAAAAAAAAAATTTCCCCCTTTACAGGGGGGGGGGGGGAAAAAAAAAAAAAGGGGGGGGGTTTTTTTTTTTTTTCCCAAAAAATAAAAAATAATTTTAAAAAAAAAAATTTTTTTAAAATTTTTTTAAAAAAAAATTTTAAATTTTAAAAAAAAAAAAAAAAAATTTGAAAAATTTTAAATTTTTTTTTTTTTAAAAAAGGGGGGGTTTTTTGGAAAAAATTAAAAAATTTTTCCCGGGGGGAAAAACCCTTTTGGGGTTTTTCCTTTTGACAAAATTTTTAAAAAAATTTCCCGGGGGTTTTAAAAAAAAAAAAATTTTTTGGGGGCCCAAAAAACCCAAAGGGGCCCCCCGGGGGGGGGTTTTTTTAAAAAAATTTTTTTTTGGGGGTTTTTCCCCCAAAAAAAAATGTTTGATAAAAAAAAAAAAATTTTAAAAAAAAAAAATGGAAAAAAAAATTTTTTTTGGAATTTTTTAAAAAAAAAACCCCCCCAAAAAAAATTTTAAAATTTTTTTTTTTAAAAAAAAATTTTTTTAAAAAAAAAAAGGAATTTTAAAAATTTTTTGGGGAAATTTTTAAAAAAAAAAAATTTTTTTTTAAAAAAAATTTTTTTTTTTTTTTAAAATTTTTCCCCTTTTTTTTAAAAAAAGGGGGTTTTAAAAAAAAATTTTTTTTTGGGGGGAAAAAAATTTTTTTTGGGGGGGGGAAAAAAATTTTAAAAAAAGGGGGGTTTTTTAAAAAATTTTTGGGGGGGTTTTAAAAAATTTTTGGTTTTTGGTTTTTTTGGGGTTTTTTTTTTTGGGGGTTTTTTGGGTTTTGGTAATTTTGTGAATTTTTGGGGGGGAAAATTTTTTTTTAAAATTAAAAATTTAAAATTTTTTTTAAAAAAAAAAAAAATTTTAAAGGGGGGGGGGAAAAGGGGGGGAAAAAAGGGGGGGGGTTTTTTGGGGGTTTCAAATTTAAAAAGGGGGTTTTTTTGGGGTTTTTTTTTTTTTTGGGGGGGTTTTTTTTTTTTTTTAAAAAACCGGGGGGGTTTTTTTTTTTTAAATTTTTTTTTTAAAAAAGGGTTAAAAAGGGGGAAAAATTTTTTTTAAAAAAAAAGGGGTTTTAAAAAGGGGTTTTTTTTTTAAAAAAAAATTTTTTTAAAGGGGGGTTTTTTAAAAATTCAAAATTTTTTTTTTTTTAAAAAAGGGGGGGAATTAAAAAAAAGGGTTTGAAAAATTTTTTTTTTTTTGGTTTTTAGAAAAATGTTTTGGGGGGGTTTTTTTTTATTTGGGGGGGTTTTTTTTTTGTGTGTGTGGTGGTTTTTTTTGTGTGTTTGGTTGTTTTTTTTTGTGGGGTTGTGGTTTTTTGGGGGGGGTGGTGTTTTTTGGGGGGGGGGTTTTTTGTGGGGTTTTTTTAAATTTTTTTTGGGGGGGGGGGTTTGGGGCCCCCCCCCCCTTTTTTTTCCCCCCCCCCCCCCCCTTCCCCCCTTTTTTTCCCCCCCCCCCTTTTTTAAACCCCCTTTTTAAAAATTTTTTTCCCCTTTTTTCTTCCTTTTTTTCCCCCAAAAAACCCCCTTTTTTTTTTCCCCCCCCCCCCCCCTTTCCCCTTTCCCCCCTTTTTTTCCCCCCCTTTTTTCCCCCCCCCCCCCTTTTTATTTCCCCCCGGGGTTTTTTTCCCCCCCTTTTTTCCCCCCCCTTCCCCCCCCCCGGGGGTTTTTTTTTTTTTAAGGTTTTTTTTAAAATTTTAAAATTTTTTTCCCCCCCCGACTCCTTTTTTGGGGGGTTTCCCCCTTTTTTAAAAAAGGGGGCCCCCTTTTGGGCCCTTTTAAAAATTTTTTTTGGGGTTTTTTTTTTCCGGGTTTTCCCCAAAATTTTTCCCTTTAAAGGGGGTTTTTTCCCCCCCCCCCCCCTTTTTTTTTTTTTCCCTTTTTTTTTAAAAATTTTAAAACCGGGGTTTTTGGGGGTTTTTTTTTTTTTTTTTGGGGCCCTTTTTAAAAATTTCCCTTTCCCCCTTTTCCCGGGCCCCCTTTTCCCCTTTTTTTTTTAAAACCAAAAAAACCCCCTGGCCCCCCCCCGTCCCAAAAAAAAATAAATTCCCCGGGGCCCCTTTTGGGGGCCCCCCGGGCAATTTCCCCAAAAATTTTTCCCCCTTTTTTCCCCCCCCCCCCCCCTTTTTGGGGGAAAAAACCCCCCCCCCGTTTAAAAAAAAACCCCCCCTTTTTCTTTTGGGGTTTTTTTTTTTTTTAAAAAAATTTTAAAAACCCCTTTTTTTCCTTTTTTGTTTTTTTTAAAAAAAAATTTTTTTGGGGGGCCCCCCCCCGGGGTTTTTTATAATTTTTTTTCCCCCCCACCCCTTAAAATTTTCCCTTTTTTTTCCTTTTTTGGGGAAAAAATTTGGGTTTTTTCCCCCCCTTTTTTTTTGGGGGGTTTTTTTTAAAAAAAAAATTTCCCCGGGGGGAAAAAGGGGAAGTTGGGCCCCCAAAAACCCTTTGGGAAGGCCCCGGGGTTTTTCCCCCCCAACCTTTTTTTCCCCCTTTTTTTTTTCCTTTTTTCCTCCCTTTTTCCCCCCCCCCCCTTTTTCCCTTCCCCCCCCTTTTCCTGGCCCCCCCCCCTTTTTTTTTAAAATTTTTCCCCCCCCTTTTTTTTTTTTTCCCCCTTTTTTTTTTCCCCGGGGGTTCCCCCTTTTTTCAATTTTAACCCCTTCCCCTTTTTTCCTTTTTCCCCCCCCCTTTTTTTTTTTTTCCTTTAAAATTCCCCCCGGGGGGGGGGGGGGGGGGGGGGGGGGGGGGCCCCCCCCTTTTTTTTTTTTTTCCTTTTTTTCCCGGGGTTTTTTCCTCCCAAAATTTTTTTTTGGGTTTTTTTTTTTTCCCCCCCCCTTTTTAAAAAATTTTTTCCCTTTTTTTGGTTTTCCCTTTTTAAAAAAAAATTTTTTTTCCCCCCCCCCCTTTTTTTTTTCCCCCCTTTTTTTTTCCCCTTTTTTCCCCCCCTTTTTAAAAAATTTTTCCTTCCCCCCTTTTTTTTTTTTTTTTTTCCCCCCCCCCCCTTTTTAAAAAAACCCCCCCCCTTTCCCCTACTTAAAAAAAAAAAATTCCCCAAGGCCCGGGGGAAAAAATTTTTTGGCCCCAACCCCCCCCTTTTTTTTTTTCCTTTTTTTTTGGGCCCCCCCAAATTTTTGGGGGGTTTTTTTTCCCCCCCCCATTTTCCCCGTTTGGGGTTTTTGGTTTGGGGGTTTTTGGGGGGTTTTTTGTGGTTTTTTTTTGGGGGGGGGGGGGGTTTTTTTGTTTTGTTTTTTGTTAAAAGAATTTTTTTAAAAAAAAAGGGGAAATTTTTTTAAATTTTTAATTTTTTTTTTTTTTAAAAAGGGGGGGAAGGGGGGGGGAAAAATTTTTAAAAAAAAAGGGGGAAAAAAGGGGGGTTTTAAAAAATTTAAAAAATTTTTTTAAAGAAAATTTTGGGGAAAAAAAAAAAAAAGGAAAAAAAGGGGGGGGGAAAAAAAAAAAGGGGGGGAAAAAAAAAAGGGGTTTTAAAAAATTTTTTTTTTGGGGGAAAAAAAAATTTTTAAAAAATTTTTTAAAGGGGGGTTTTTTAAAATTTAAATTAAAAAAAAAGGAAGGAAAAAAATTTTTAAAAAAAAAAAAAAATTTTTTGGGGGGAAAAAATTTTTAAAAAGGTAAAAAAGGGGGGTTTTTGGGGGGGTTTTTTTTAATTTGGGGGGGGGGTTTTTTTTTTTGGGGGGGGGGGGGGTTTTTTTTGGGGGTTTTGGGGTTTTTTTGGGGGGGGGGGGTTTTTTTTTGGGGGGGGTTTTTTTTTGGGGGGGTTTTTTTGGGGTTTTGGGGGGGTTTTGGGGGGGGGGGGGGGGGGGGAAGGGGGAAAAAAAGGGGGGGGGGGGGGGGAAGGGGAAAAAGGGAAAAATTTTTGGGGGAAAAATTAAATTTTTTTGGGGAAAAAAAACCCCCAAAATTTTTTGGGTTAAAAAAAAAAATTTTTTTTTTTAGGAAAGGAAATTTTGGTTTTTTTTTTAAAAAAAAAATTTTTTTTGGGAAAAAAGGGGGAAATTTTTGGGGGAATTTTTTGGGGGGAAAAAAATTTTTCCCCTTTTTAAAAAAAATTTTAAAAAAAGGGAAAAAAAAAAAAAATTTTTTTTTTTGGGGAAAAAAAATTTTTTTTTTTTTTTTTTTTTTTTTAAAAAATTTTTTTTAAATTTTTAAAAAAAAAATTTGGGGTTTTTTTAAAAAAAAATTTTTTTTTAAAAATTTTTTTTTTTGGGGGAAAGGGGTTTGGGGGGGGAAAAAAAAAAATTTCCCCAGGGGTTACCCTTTTGGGGGCCTTTTTTTTTAAAAGGGGGGGTTTCTTTTGGGGAAAAAAAGAAAATTTCCCCCAAAAGGGGGGCCCAAAAAAAAAACCCCCCGGGGGGAAAAAATTTTTTTTAAAAAAAAATTTTTTTTTGGGGGGGAAAAAAAAAAAAAAAAGGGGGAATAAAAAAAAGGGGGGGGGGGGGGAAAAAAAAAAACCCCCCGGGGAAACCAAAAATTTTTTTCCCGGGGGGGTCCAAAATTTAAAAAATTGGGGCCTTTTTTTTAAAAAAAAGGGGGGGAAGGGTGGGGCAGAAATTTTTTAAAAAGGGGGGGGAAAAAAAAAAATTGGGGGAAAAAAAATTTTTTGGGGGGGTTTTTTTTTAAAAAAATTTAAAAAAAGGGGGAAAAAAGGGGGGGGGGGGGGTTTTCCCCCCAAAAAAAATTTGGGGGAAAAAAAAATTTGGGAAAAAAAAAAAAAAAAAAATCTTTAAAAACGGGGGGGGGGGGGGGGGGGGTTTTTGGGGGGGGGGAAAAGGGGGGGGGGGGGGGGGGGGGGGGGGCCCGGGGGGGGGGGAACCCCGGGGGGGGAAAAAAAAAAAAAAAAAATTTGGGTTTTTAAAAAAAAAAAAAAAGGGGGTTGGGGGGGGGGGGAAAGGGGGTGGGGGGGCCCAAAAAAAACCAAAATTTTTAAAAAACCCCCAAAAAAAAAAAAAAAGGAAAAAAAAAAACCCCGGGGGGGGGGGGGGCCCCCGGAACCCCCCCCCCGGGGGGGCCCCCCCCCGGGGCCCTTGGGCCGGGGCCCCCCCAAAACCCCAAAAAATTTTTTTTTAAAAAAATTTGGGGCCCCAAAAGAAACCCCCCCAAAAAAAGGTTCCCCTTTTAATTTTTAATTTTAAATTTTTTTTTTTTAAAAAAATTTTTTTTTTCCCAAAAAAATTTTTAAAAAAATTTGTTTTTTTTTTTAAACCGTTTTTTGGGGGAAAAAACCTTTTTTCCCCCCCCGGAATTTTAAAAATTTTTAAATTTTAAAAAAAAACCTTAAATTTTTTTTTTTTTTAAAAAAATTTTTTTTTTTTTTAAAAAACCAAAAAGTTTTAAAACCCCCAAAAAAAAAAAAATTTTTTTTTTTTTTAAAAAAATTTTTTTAAAAAAAAAAATTTTTTTTTTTTATTTTATTAAAAATATTAAAAAAAAAAATTTAAAAAAAAAATTTTAAAAAAAAAAATTTTTTTTTTTTAAATTTTTAAAAATTTTTGGGTTTTTAAAAAATAAAAAAAAAATTTTTTTTTTTTTTTTTTAAAAAAAATTTTTTTTAAAAAAAAAAAATTTCCAAAATTTTTTTAATTTTAAAATTTTTAAAAATTTTTTAAAAAAAAATTTTTTTTTTGGGTTTTTTTTAAAAATTTAAAAAAAAAATTTTTTTTTATTCCCTTTTTAAAAAAAATTTTTAAAAAAATTAAAAATTTTTAAAAATTAAAAAAAAAAAAAATAATTAAATTTAAAAAAAATTTTTTTAAAATTTTAACAGGGCCCCCCCAAAAAAAATTTTTTTTTTTTGGGAAAAAAAAAATTTTTTTAAAATTTTTTTCTTTTTCCCCTTTTTAAAAAAAAAAACCCAAAAAACCCAAAACTTCCCCCCCAAATTTTTTCCCCCTTTTTTTAAAAAAAACCCCCCTTTTTTTTTTTTTCCTTTTTTTTTTTTAAAATTTAAATTTTGGGGAAAAACCCCCCTTTTTTTTTTTTTAAAAAAAAAGCCTTTAAAAGTCCAAAACCCCCAAATTTTTTAAAAAAGTTTTTAAAAAAAAAAAAAAAGGGTTTTTCAAAAAGGGGGGGAAAAACCGTTAAACCTTTTTTTTTGGAATTTTTGGGGGAAAAAAAAAGGAAAAAAAAAAAGGGGGGAAAAAAATTTTTTTAAAAAGGGGGGGGAAAATTTTTTTTTAAAAACAAAAGGGGGGAAAAAAAAAAATTTAAAAAACAAAATTTTTTTTAAAAAATTTTTTTTGGGGGGGAATTCCCTTTTTCCCTTTTTCCCAAAAAAAATTTTTGGGGGTTTTTTTTTTAAAAAAAAACCCCAAAAAAAAAAAAATTTTTTAGGGCCCCCCTTTTTTTTGGGAAAAAAAAAGGGGGTTTTTTTAAACCCCCCGTTAAATTTTTGGGGGCCCCCTTTTTTTCCCCCCTTTTTTTTTTGGGGGGGAAAAAAAAAAATTTTAAAAAAAAGGGAAAAAAGGG
>NC_069468.1:504406-519885 GCF_026875155.1 Cherax quadricarinatus
TTTTTCGCCTCAAATGTTAAGGGAGGTACCTGTAGGGTTACTTGACCATAAAGATGCAGGGGACCATTTAAAACGCATAGCCCCCAGTAAGACCTTTTTGGTAAAAAATATAAAAAAAACCAAAAAACCAAACTGACTTTCCGTTTGTAAGTTTTAAAAGATTTTTCCCTTTCTTAAGTCTTATCATTTCAAAAACAATTAAATTTGATTGATTTCTACAATTTCCCGTCGCAAATGCTTATTTTTAAAGTTGCGACGAATGATGAGAACTAAATTTAATTTACTACATTTTTCCCCGAAACACACAAGCCTCAAAAATCGTTGGTTGGGTGAAACTGAAATTGTCCTTGCATTCTTTAATTCTCATGCCTTATCATGTTGGGGGGCCAAACACAGAAAAAACTAATGTTTAGTTTAGTTAAAAAATGGTAATAAAATCCTTGTCATTGTTTTTTGGGACCGGTATTTTTTCTGTTTAAGAAAATTTGGGAGATAAGGGGATAAATTAGTAAAATATTCGTAGCCCAAATCAAAACCCAAATTCTAGGAAAAAGTTTGTATTGACTCCTTTCTGGTAACGTTTAAATTCTTAGACGCAGCCAGAGGGGGGGGCCAAGTGCCATATCCCCCAAATTGACAAAAAAAATTAATTAAAAATTTAAAAAATGTAATGAAAATTTTTATTTGCATGATTTACAGATGTACTCCTCAATGGCTTGTGAACGTGATGTTGGACTCCTTATGCGAGGGGTCACGGAAAGAAAAAAAAAAAATTTCCAAAAAAAAAAAAACGAAAAGAAACAGACCGCTCAGAAAAAGTTTCTGATGTTACCCGACAGTTGAATCTCAGAACTCAATCTACTGGGAACCCTCCCTCCATTTTCTCAGCCGCATTACTTCTTTTTGTCTCCCCCAAAGTTCCCCTGGACTTTATCCACAGGATTTTTTCTTTAAAAATCCTGCCTCATGGGGAATTTTAATCCCAATTCTCTACGTAAGCTTTTTTGAGAAAAATTCGTAAACTCGAAATTGACTTTAGGAAATCAGCAAGGATTTTTTGATGAGGAAGTCGTTGTTTTTTTAAAGTCATCTATGTTTATAGAACTTCAAAAATTTAGAAACTGTGGGAAAATCTGGATGGGATACCTGAAAGTCAGGAAAAGTGTATGTTCACATCAAGCTATTTTTTTACCAAAGAAAATACCTTCACCCGGGTTCAAAAGACTGGAAAAATTCCAAATGTTTCGGGAACTTAAAACAGCAAACCCCTCACAAAAAAAAGGAGCTGCATTTTACCCAGTGTATTTCGTGCACAGAAAAAAGGCTTATTGGATTCTCATTTGGAAAATCAAACTAAAAAAGAGTGCACTTACTGGAGAAAATTTTCTAGAAAGAGTTGCTGTTGTAAAATTCTAGCTCTAAGAGGACTTTCTTTCCGTGGAGAAAATGAGGTTTTTGGTTCGGGAAAAATGGCAATTTCCTAGGGATCATAGAACTGTTAGCACAATTAGATCCATTCTTAGCAATCATGTGCCCACGCCTTGGGAATGCAGGAAGAGGCACTGTATCTTACATGTCATCTACTAAATGCAATGAATTTATTGAACTGATGACTAAAAACGTCCTCAATAACAATCATAGCACTGTGAAAACTGCAAAATACTTGCAATAAGTGTAGATTCAACTCAGATATTTCACATACAGATCAATTGACATTCATTGTTCGCTTTGTCGACTCCAGTGGTAAGCCTGTTGAGCACTTTATAAATTCATTCCTCTTTCCAGGCCATGATGGAAAATAATGATGAATGTAGTACTGGATACTCTGCTTGAACATGATCTTTCTTTTATGGATTGCCATGGCCAAGCTACACAATGAAAGTAACATGTCGGGTAAATATAATGGATTGCAAGCCCATATCAAGCAAATCAACCCACTTGCTGAATATTGCCCTGCTCAGCACATTCTCTTAATCTTGTTGGGTCATGTGCTGCGGAGTGTTGTGTCACTGCAGTTTCATTTTTTGGGCTTTTACAAGCGCAAATTAATTTTTTCTCTCTTCAACGCATCGGTGAAGTATACTCAAGTTAAACCATTCATGGAGACATCATCAAATCATTACAACAACAAGGTGGTCAGCGCAGCATAGCAACACATGCTTTGAAAAAACAGCTTTGCTGAAATACGTTCTGCTTTGATACCAAATAGCAAGGATGAAGACCAACAGCAACTACAAGAAGCGAAGCAGCCAGCTTAAACAAACAAAATTGGAAGATTTTGAATTGGCCTTGCTCTGTGTGCTTTGGGACTGATACTGGAACGGTTAAATGCCACGAACAAGACACTTCAGAAAATTTTAAACTGAAATGGCTACTTGTGCTTAAACCTCTATGCAGGCTTAGTGGAATTTGTAACTCGCTTCGCAATGATGAAGCTTTTTGAAATGTTTTGAAGAGAAAAGCTAAACTGCTGGTGAAAGACTACGTTACCGGGCTGATCATCAGCGGTCAAGGAAGAGGAAACGCAATTTTGAAGAGCCCGACAATGAAAAGTGTTTTGCTACCAAGGCAGAAATGTAAGACAGCTACATACTTCGTCATTCGGATTCACCGATTACAGAATTGGTGAAAAGAAAAGAAATCTAGCAGAATCTCAATGACAAGTTTGCATTTCCCGTTCAAAATTACTACTATGCCAGATGCAGAATTGAGAGAAGCTGCATTAAAGTTTGCAACAACACCTTTCAGCAGATGTTCAGGACACATTTGTTGAAGAAATAGTTTCATTTTTCTGGTATATGAATCAGATTAAAGCTCCATTTGAAAAATGTGCACCCTCAGCTGCTTTGAAACATTTAAGAAATGCAGGTATCTCAGAAACCTTCCCTAATGTTGACAGTGTATCGCCTTTACCTAACACTTCCAGCTACTTTTTTTTTTTTTTTTTATTAAAATATACAGTATACATGCATATCACACATTGACAATCAGAATACATGAAACATTTATAAGAAAACATCCCTTATAACTAACGGATGACAACCTACCCCTGAACATACATAATAAAATTGCCACTAGCCAAAACTGACATTTGTATTCATATCTTGTATGAAACGTATAAAAAATTTTTAAATAAAACAAAGCTTTGGCACTTCTGACATTGTAATATTATTTTTTATGTACCAAACTTCCCGTAGCTATTCATCCCCTAATTTTGTATGTTTATTTAGAGCACAAGTGTACAATATACATGTAATCATACATGATTGACTGAAATCACTAAACATGAAGCTAGAATAAGAAATACACCACCCTTTGTAACTAAATGATTTACTACCCACACCTGAATATATGTAACAAAAAGCTACAAAACTTGCATGTATAAACTCTGTATATGTTAACTGTAAACCATACATGAAAAATTTGCATCAATTGTGCCTAAATTAATATACCCTTTAAATGTACCAAAACCAAACATATATAAATTTTACATAAAACAAAGCAACATTAAACAAAAAAGTTGATATATGCCTCCTCCACCACACACAAGGTACACAGTATGACATTTTTGAAAATAAAACCCCGTAATCAGTAATGTGTATAAATCCTATCTCTTAACCTCCATTCAGAGACAGCCCTTAATAGGGAAACGTTCAATGCTGTCTCCTATAACAAAACATTCTATTACACTCCCCCTCTTCTCCCTCATTTTTGGGAACCACCACGTCTCTCGGCAGTTAAACAGTTCCCCTGTCGCTCAGTCTCCCAGCTGTACATGACATATACCTGTCACATCGCAACAGTAAACTCAATCACAACAAACCACACCCAAGCATTCTTACTGCATACATGCATAAAAATGCCTCTAAACAATAATATACCTCAACCCTCTGACAGTGTGATGGTAAGTGACCAAGCATAGCAAAGGCGTTAATTTAAAGGAAAATTTTCTGCATCGCTCTTGGGCCTGTAGACCCCCCCCTTTCCCCAGCTCCTCAGAACCTGACAGCTGGTACAGGGTGTTGTGCTTTTGCTGCCTGGGTGAGGTAGAGGCGGGGTGCTTTTTCCCCCCCTCTACTGTTTTCCCAGAAGCAACTCACCAACAACATGGGGTAGTGTGCGCAGGAGAGTGAATACTGTGGGCATTGAACTCATTTGGGGCTTTAACCCCTACGTCATCGATGTGTTATTGCCCCCAAAAATTTAAAAACGTACAGCATCAAGACAGGGTTTTTAAAGGAGTGGCACTTAACGTTATAAGAATTTTCGTGAAATGCAAAAACTGCTCAAGATAAAGAAGCTTTGGTTGATCTTTTCCAAGATTCAGCATTAACATAACAAACCCTGAGGGGGCAATTTGACGGAAGTATCACATTTTTTGTGGGTTAAACTCCGAAAGTGCCTTTTGAGGCGATGAGGTAGATATTCGAAATGTATTCGAACATTATGGAAGTAATCTGGCCCAACCTGGCCATGGGGAAAAAAAAACTTCACGGTTTCCTGAGGGTTCTTTTAATCTCAAATATCAAGGGTCCTATACCCCGTATGTATTCTCAGGAGTTTAGAAACCCAGGAAAGGAAACGGGGGGCAGAGACGTACTGCCCAATGCCTATGGCACAGCTTTGGGGAAGCGAGAGGTCCTGGGGCCCGGGGGGCGGGCCCGTCTGAGCCCCGGCCCAAGGGAACGGGGGGAAAAGAAGGCGGGGCCCCCCTGTGATGGAGGGGGCCCCCTGTGGAATCGGAAAAAGGGGAAGGGGGGACCAAATCGCCCGGCCCATCAAAAATACAGTTTTCAAGTGAGGAGGTGCAGGGGGCACGCGTGAAGCAAAGAGGAGGAGTTGACAAAAAAGGCACCTAATCGAGATTCTCGGGGGAAACCCGGGAAGGAAGGGGGGGCAAGAGTCTCCCAAAAAGACCAAGGAAGGGATTAAAAAGGGTTTCCCCGGGAAAGGGGAAAAATTTAAAACCCCAAAAGGAAAAGGGGGAAAAAAGGGGTGATGGGAAAAAAACCCCGGGAATAAAAAAGGCAAAAAAAATTTCCCAAAAAAACATTGGGGGGATTTTAAAGGGGGAAACAATAAAGAAAAAAGGAAAAAAGGTAAAAAAAATTTTAAAAAAGTTAAAAAAAGAATTTTAAAAAGGGGGTTTGGGGGGGGGAAAAGGGACCTTTACTTAATAAGGAATGGGGGGGAAAAGGGGGTTAGGGTAAATAATCCCCCCATAAAAAAAAAAAGAGGGACACAAAAAAGGGGAAAAGGGAAAAAATCGACTTTTCCGACCCGGAAAGGGGGGAAAAAAGATGGGTTAGGACCCAATAAGAACCCAACGAAGGGGGGATGGGGGGGAGGGTGGGGGGGAAAAGGCCAAGGGGGGGGGAATCTTGACTGAGGGGGGGAAGGGAAAACCTTTAAAACGGGCCTCAGGTGTTAACAAAAATTTTAAAATGGTCTGTATGATGGTGTTAAAATATGCTTCAATGTTTTTTTAATAGGTACAAGGTTGACGTAGCTTTTGTGCAGGAGCACAATTTTTAAATTGGCTGAATTTTTGGTGCCTGGGGATACTTAGTGTTCCGTCGAGCGTTTAAAAAGGAAATGGGGGGGGTTTTTTCAGGAGGCAGCCCGTTTTTTGCATAGGGAAAGAGGGGGGGGGGGGGGAGAGTATTCGTGGGAAGGATGGTAGGGAAGAGAGGTGGCGTTTGTGTGTGGTTTAATGCCCCCGCAGAAAGTGACGTGAAAGTGAAATGGATTTTTGTGTGGGAGGAGCTCGTGTACTACCTACGCACTTACCGCTGTGGCGATTGTGGGGGGGATTGGAATTGTGTAATTAAGAGGACAGACGTTGGAAACCCCAGAGGAGCGGGATATTTTTCCTCGGTCTTGGGGGCCTGCTTAGAGATCTTCAGTTATGTGATGCTTTGGGGGGAGGTCTGTGGGAGGTGGAACAAAATTTTTATAAGAAGGGATGTGCGGCTCGTTTGGACGGGTTTAAAATTATCCTCAAGGGTTTTGGTAGAGTCTTTAAAAAACTATTGAGATGGTGCCCTTCCGATCATGGGGCGGTATTAGGGGAGGGGGGATGGGATGCTTTGGCTCTTAGGCAGGGAAGTTATTGGAAACGAACACTATGGTTTTGGGGATAGGGAGGGAGTGGAAGCGTTTGCAATATTTTGGGAACAGCTCTGTGCAGACAGAAGGACTGAGGAAGTGTGGTAGGTATGGTGGATAGTGTGGCTAAGTAAGAATGTCAATTTTATGTGAGGAGGCAACGCATTAATCAATTGCGGTATGGTTTGTAAAATTTTATTTAGAATCTAGATTACGGATTGTTACGAGGGGGAAGGGGCGGTGGCCGGGGTGTACCCGGTGGAATATACAAATTTGGACAGGATACGGGATTTTGGCAAGAACTTTTTGCAGCCGTACGGGTACAGCGGGGTTGGACAAAGTACTCTGGGGCGACAAGCCATCACTTGTGTGCTGTGAGGACAGAAGTACGACAGCGAACGACTACAAAACCGGGTTTGCAAGTCATATCTTCTGTGGGGGTTTTAGAGAGGGTCAGTATTAAGGGACACCAAGGGGATGAGTGCAAATGCAGATAGATGGTTTGAGGAATACGGGAAAAGTAGTGAGGTGGATGGCGAGGTTTTTGGGGAAGGTATGCGAGTATGTGCCGTGAAAACTGGGGAGGAGTGATCGGGAGGCACTGGGTGGGTCTTTGAGGTGGGGGAAATATGGAGAAGCCCTTATGACATGAGGAAAGGGTAAGGCCCCCCAGGAATCTTTGGTTTCCCAAGCGAATTTTATGTACAGCACTGGGGTCTGCTTAGGGGTTTCCAGTAAGGTTAAATGAATGCCATAAGACAGAGGTAAGATGGGAGAATCTCAGGCAAGGGCGGTGGTGGTGTTAGTCCCAAAGGGTAAACAGCAGAGTACCCTTCAGGATTACCGAGCCTTTCGTTGCTTTGGTGCTGATTATAAATTATTTGCAAAATTTTTGGGGAATCGGCTTAAATGTTTTGTGGGGAGGTCGTGTTTGAGTCTCATTTGGGTTACCTGGTAGGGCCCAAAGGGCGAGGGCCACGGGATTATCAAGGTTCCTGGAGGACAGGAAAGGGGAAGAGGGGCGTTGGTGGCATTGGATTGGCAAGGGGGGTTATGATAGGTGAAAGAAAGGCTTTGAGGGATATTCCCTACGACAGGGTTTGACGAAGAAATAGTAGGGGGTGGATACGTTTGACCAACACAGGTAAGGTCAATCAATTGGTTGTGGGGGGGATCAACATGGACGGGGTCTCGCAGGAGTCCATTATCACAAAATTGTTTCATGTTCAAATCCCTTTTAGAGGTGAGCTGAACCGGCCTGGTTTGGGGGCTTTTTTGATGATACAACTATTTTGGTAAAGTGACGAGACACGTAGACTTTTGGGGAATTTTACACAATTTGGAGAGCAACTGATTTAAGGAAACCTGGAAAAGTCAATGATCATGGCGGAAGTGGGCAGAGAATAATTGGGGAATGTTTTTGCAGCGGAGACCGAAGTCCTGAAAATCTCGTGTCAGATAGCTAAACGATCTGCAAGGTACATTCAATAGGATGGTGGACAGGTCAGCGACGTTGGATGCTGGACCTCACCATTTAACCCTTAGGCAACGGCAATTGCATCAATGTATTACTATAAGTAAGTCTGGTTTGTTAGGCTGGATGCCGTTAACAGGAAGGCGATTAACAGTATCCTTAGAATGTGTTCAAATTTTTGTTGGGGTTCAGGTGCAGCTGGTTCGAAGATAGTGACATTGCGGGGTGTAGGGGGGGGTTGGTTTTGTTGGACTTGAAAAGCACGTAATGTGTGTTTATTAAAGGGAAGTGATATGCAGGTGATGAGGGGGGTCAGCTAGTTTAAGACATACCACATGGGGAAATGTAGAGGGGGGGAAAAATGAGGAAATTTTTGAAACAGTGTACGTGTCAAATATAGCCAGGAACCGGAAAGTAAAGTGGGAACTTTTGAAACGTTAGGGGGATATGTAGCGGGCCAGTTGAAGGGACATTTTTTTTTTTTTTTTTTTTTTTTTTTTTATTTTTATTAAATAACTGCTTATACATAATACATTGTTGACTTACAAAACAAACACGGTGAAATATAAAAAAAATGTACAACAGTGAACTCATCCCTCTCCGAACATGAAATTAAACACCAAAAATACAAATAGTCAATAACCCTAACCACATCACAGTAACTTTAAATAGAAGTAACTAGTTTTGATGACAAACATACATACAAAACATATATAATACAAATACACACACACACACATACAATATATAAATTAAATAATAACAACTCAATCGGTATCCCAGAAAAAATACATATAGTTACTTGTTATGTCACAAGTACTTGGCTAAACAGGAGCATCAAAACTAACAATAACAAATTTGAAACCCAACCTTCACATCTTACAATACAGAATTTTATAAACAGAGCAAATACAATAATGTTTATAGTATAAATTAAAAACATACTAGATATTACAAAACCTCTAGTAAACAACCGGTACATTTTAAAACCATAGATCGGCATATTACAACATATCATACCCCACAACCATATACATAACTTAAACCCCCCTTTTTTAAATAATCATTATTGCCAGTGCAGACACAGCTGACACTTCTATCCCCCCCTCCCCGTTGTACAGTCCCCGTTCTAATAACAACATTGAATTTTTCCTAATAAAGGTCTACCCTGACCTCATCAAAACCTAAAATTGGTATGCATGAATCAAGACAAAAACACAAAATTTACAGACTCAAACGATATGAAACTTACATTCATATACACCTACACTGTAATAATAAAGAATATACACACCGATATGATATCAAATATTATGTTTAACCATGAATTACAAAGCATTCAAAACCTTGCATATGTGAAGTTCACACCAAAATGCAAGATAAACACCATTTTCCACATTACGGTACAATACTAGGCTTATGTAAATTATTTAAGAACCCAACAAAAAAAAAAAAAAAAAAAAAAAAAAAAAACTAGTGTTATAAGAATAAAATTTTGGTTATACCAACGTGCCAATCTAATTAATTTAAAAAAAAACGAGACCTAAGGGCCGGTATCCGGGGCTTTCATGGAAATTTAAACCCAGGAACATAACCATCAGGCTTAGAAATGTAACCCGGAAACCACCTAATCTCACTAAGACAAACATTCCGTAAACATGGCTTACCACCAACCTAATTCTCACTACCTTCCTCTTACACCTACTCAGTTCCAGATAAACCAAAAACCACCCCCCCCCTTTACATTCCCCCATAAGGAGACCACTCCTTTTCCATCCTCAGGGACCCCCCCTAAGGAACCCACTGAATTCCTATAACCTCCGGAACCTATTTTTCCCAAGACCCCCAAATAAACCAACTTATTCCAACACTTGCCTATAAACTGGCCCCAAACGCTTTATCCTAAATATCACCTCTTAATCCCCTCTTCCCATAAAATTCCAGATAATCCACTATGTATCCCATTATAGCCCTTCCAACATCCCTAGAACTCCCCTTACACCCATAGAAAACCCCCTTAAAAGGGCAAACGACCTCCCCCCCCCAACATCTGATAACCCCACCCATCCAGATCTCACCCCCTCCAAGGAATTTACAAAAAAAGACCACATGAAACGCCGTTTTCAACATCACCACAAAACTGACAAAAAGCCTCTTCCACAAACCCCATACAACGTACACTTCCTTGAAGCCAAATCCCCATGATAAACCTATATACTAATTTCTTACTCTAGCCGTATCGAAGCTTACTAAAATCTTTCCAATAACCCCCCAACATACGTTGAAACACGGCTACCCTTGCATAATTCCTTGCCTTTACACCCTCACCACCTTTTCACTTTGATTTTATCCACCTTTTGCACTGTCAATAAAAATCTCAACATATCTTCACAACCCTCAATTCCTTCCACTCACCATTTACTGCCCCTTTCCAAACCCTTCCTACTTACCCCCCTCACACCCCCTTCCCTCATATACCTCCACTTGATATATACAGCCATTACTCTCAGTCCTAAAGGCAACAAACCTAAACCCCCTCTCCGAACATCCGTCATAACTACCTCCTTTATAACCATCCCTCCCAAAATCCCACCAAACTTCAGCACCCTCCTCTGCATTTCCACAAATCCGTACCCTAGGAAAAACCTCTCCCCCCCATACCTTGCTATAGACAAGTGAATTTACCCCCACTACCCTCTGATGTAAAGCTAAGTCCCTGCACTTAAACTCCTAGTCTACTTAAAACCTTACCCTGACAGACCCAATTTACCCTTCTGCATGCCTGCCTTCCGCCAAATACCATATCCCACATACCTTGATTCTGCAACCACTGCCACCTAACCTATCCCCAAGCCCCCCCCTATCCAATTACCGACCTCTAGTAACTTGATCACCGTATTAACTCTCATTCCGGTATTCAACCAACATCTGAACACTCTAACCCCCCACCCTCCTTAACCTCCTTAACCCTTACAAAACAGTAGTACATCCACATACCCAACGATGCCCCCTTTGCACCCCCCTTCCACTCCACTGTTCATTACCCTCTCAACAGACTCATAAAAAGGATTCTGCACACACGCAAAGAGCAGCTGTGACATCGGGCAGCCCTGTCTCAAACCCTCTCTCCATTGGTACACTTTCAAACCCCAAACCCCCCATTAACCTGTACCCTCACCTCTGCCCCATCATACAGGGTGTTCACCCACCTCACTACCCCCTCCTGAAACCCCAACCTCTCTAAGCAAACCCTAAGAAATCTCTGTCCACGCAATCATAAGCATTCACCCAATCTAAACCTAGTATCCCCCTCCCGTACATCTCTCTAGAAAATCCCCCAATCAAACCATGTCCATCCCTCATCCTTCTTCCTGGAATTCCCAACTGTCCCCATGTAACACTAAACCCAACACTTTCCTCATTCTGTTGCCCCAAAAAACCTAGCAAAATTTTGTAATCCGAGCACAAATTTAAAGTAATCGCACGGTAATCATTCAAAAACTCGGCATTCCTTCTTTTTGGGCACTAAAACCGTGACACCGTTCTTTGTGATTTCCCCATCCTCCCACTACTTAACATACAAATTTAAAACCCCCCCCAGACAATCCGTACACTCCCCCAATGATACCTATAAAAATCGTTGGTAAATTCGTCTATGCCGGGGTTTTTTTCCGGCACATCCAAAACTGCCTCTCCACTCTCTTACATTAATACTCCCTCGATTCTGTCCTGTCTGCTCACTTATACTCTTTAAACCCTTCATCCCCACCGTCCCCACCCCCTCCCTGCAACCTCCTCCACTTCTCCCTAAACCCAAAATCTGCATACAAACTAATATTTTCCGTTGTGGATAGCCTTGACCCCCTCAAAGCCACCCCCCCCTGTACCTACCACAATAAAACGCAAGGTGGGCTTCGCTGCGTTTCCTTAAAAAAATCCTTAATACAAAACCCGATGGCCTATTCCCTTAAGACCCTCCTCCCAACCCCTGCCCTAACTCGAATTGCCTCAAATTTTCATTGTGAATTTCCCGCCAACCTATTTCGCAAACGTCCATACCTATCCGCCCCCACGGTTCCCTGCATAACAGTCATTTAACTGACCCTCAAGATAATTTTTTAGGCCATACTCCCCTAGCCCATCTCCTTACCCCGTACTTTAAAAAATTTTTCCAATTTCAACTTTAAACCCTCATTTCCCACCAAACCCGCAAATCCATTTCCATAATTCCTAGTTCTCCCACAAGGATTTCCACCAATCTTCAAAACCCCCTAGGTTCACCCCTTTCCCCAAGTAGCCTCACATTAATTTCCAATATCCTGCATAAACCCTCACTATGCCCTCTACCCTCAAATCTGCTATAACAGCACGATGATCAGAAAAACCCACATCGATAGTCCTCACCCTCTCCACACCTATGCCCTGCCTAACATAAATCCTATCTAACCGTGCCTCATATCCCCTACGAATAAAAGTGTGCCCACTCCATATCCCCTACTTCCCACCACATCTACTGCTCCAACATCTCGCAAAACATCCCGCAGAACCCCCAAAACACAACCCCCCCCCTCGGGAAACCCCATCACCCTCCTAATAACAATTCCAATCCCCCCCCAATCACCGTAAAAAACAGGTAAACCTCTCAAGTGATATACCAGAACCTCGCGTACAAAAACCCCTTCACTCTAGTGTTTCTAGTTGCTGGCATGTACACACCTACAAAACTAACCCTCCTGGCCCCCAAAACCCATCCCCACCTGACAACCCCCCACCCCCCCCCTCTCCCAACCCAGATACGCAAAGATGGTCTCCTTTACCGCCACAGCACAACCCCTTAACCTCAAAGCATCACATTAAAAACCTATTAACCTTTCAACAACAACTCACATCCTAACCTATGGTTAGTTCCCTGCAAAAACAGACATCAATACTAAATCTCCTCAAAACCCCACTCTAACCATACCCTCTTGACCTCGTTTTTAAAGAAACCCTTTTACATTAAAAATTCACACCTGAATTTTACAAGAATGGCGGCTTACCCCTGTGCCGCTGAAAGGGTTTCTTGGCCTCCTTTCATAGGTCTCGGGTTTTTCTCTTCAATCCCTCGTTCCTGCCCTCCAACCCCTCCCTGTCCTTCCCACCTACTTCCATATTGGCCCCCCCCCCGCCCTCCCAGACTTTGCCTTTGCAACCACAGCTGCCCACATCTTCTTCCCCAGCCTCTGCGCTGTGTGAGGAACCTCGTCCATGTCTGATGCCCCCGCTGATCTCTTGCGGGAGCTACCCTCTACATACATTTCTTCTGCAACCACATCTTCTTGAAAGGACCTCCACCACCACATTGCTCTCCTTTCGAACCTCACTCAAGTCTTCCTTACCCGCTTCTGTTCATCCATCACCTTGTCATCACCTGACCTCACATCACTTTCCACACCAATCTCCGATCTTCCAAAAAAATCCTTCAGCACAGCCTCCAAAATCCCGTCCTGAGCTGACTCGCATTATCTAACGGCCTGTCTGACGGCGATATTCCCTCCCCCCCCGTTTCCATTGGTAGTGTTTAAAACACGTCTCCCCAAAAACCCCCTCTGCCCTGTCGACCTCCTCACTCCATAGGCCTGTTTCCCCGTCTTTTCCCCTTCACCCCTCATAACATCCGTGGCTTTTATGGCGTATCCACAGAGGCTGTCTCCTGACGCCTTGGCTCCTGCTCCTGGGCATTGTGCCACCATGTGCTCATAAGAGTCACATAAACGGCACGTCTTCCTCTGCCCCGCATAGTGTACAAAAACCTGTGTTCTATGGTTACGCAATTAAACAATGATGGTATCGGTCCCCCTCAGGGTCATTTTCAGTGTGCAGGATCCTTCCGGCATCCCCTCATAAGGGCCGTCCCTCACATTCCCATGCTCGTCGAGTGTACAGTTCCATAACCACTGAATACTTCTTGTAAGCTGTAATGCTGTTGCCTCAAAAGGTACATTCCTTACCTTCACCCAAGTAAAATACTTAGACACATCATGCAAGCATACTTCCACTGCCGAATTTATGCTCATCCGTCGTTCTTGAAATTCCCTCTACGATGGTAGAGTAGAAGTCAGCCCTCATGAACTTCACGAAGACCCTTGACATTCCATTCAATGCCACACCATACAGCTCTTCATTGGGGGTGCCATAACAGTCCCTGATAATGCTTGGCAGGAGAACGTTCATCGTGTCGTTGCTTAAAGATCCTCTAACCAGCTGAAAACAAACAGTATTTATGCGTCGGTACAGTCGGTCCGCCATCTTGGTGCTAATACTATGTTTCCTCACCAGGTGCGCTGCAAGAGAACCAGTAGAAGCGTCCTCTCTCCCCGCAGGTCGAAGAACGAATGTTGAAGGGATCTACCCCAGTATGCATGGGATGTAATATGGTGAAGATTTAGTAAGTTAAGAATACGACCTAGGGCGCGTGAGGTTATGTACCGTTTCCTGCATGGATTTTGCCAACGGGAGCGATGCTCCGAGATAGGAGGGTTATTGAGGGTGGGGTGTGGCAGATGCAGTGAAGGTTTGGAGTGCATCAGGGTATGGATGAGTAAGGTAGTGGTGAGGGTGGGGGTCAAGGTGTGTCTGTATTGCGAGCGTTGAGTCTTGATACGAGTGGTGTGGATGAGTGTGGGGTAAAGAGGTTTAGCATATGTCATCGTGGACTACATATATGTTTATGGGGTATGAGGGAAGGTGGTGGGGATGTGCTGAGAAGGACTTTTGGCGGCGACGTTTTATCAAACTTGTGTGTCGCAATAGACACAATTTTTGGGAAAAGGTGGGAAGAGTATTTTTCTGAGGGTTATAGAGGACCAACAATAGGGAATTTATTGGCGTTAATAAGGGGCTTTTAACTGCCGGTGCAAGTAGGTTGGTAAAAGGGAGGGGGGGGTTCAGGGGATTTCAACAGGCTCACCTCCTTGGGTATGCAGTGATGAGTGGTTGGGTGTAATTGGAGGTACTAGTGTGTGACTAATGAGAGGTTGTGCAAGATTAGTTTGCTTAGTTCCCTTGATGGGGAAGGTGTAAAGAGCAGATTAAATATATAACATGTATTAATGTATAACCTATAAATTATATTACATGTATATTTCTTTGGTAGCGTATTATGTTCCACTTGCACTGGTATTGCAATTGAATTTGAATTTTTCTTGAGAGGGTCTTCCTTTCACTATGTTCCTTGTTCCAGTCTGGAGAAGAGCATTGTTCCAAAGTTTGAAACAATATTGTTTCAAACTTTGGAACAATGCTCTTCTCCAGACTGAGGGACTGACCACCTCAAAACTTTAAGGGTGATGGACTGATTACATCGTCTTCATGTCTCTTCTGCTTCTATCAACTTTTCTGTACTCGATTGAAGAAGCCTACTGTGTAGGCGAAACGTTTCGAAATAAAGATACTTAACTGTTGCATATGTGTCTTACCTAACACATAGTAGACTGTCAGATGTTGCCTGGATTGTTTTGTGTTTATATATTGTTTTATGATGTAGTCCTTGTTCAAGTTTTTTTATTTTTAAGTGAACAAGGGGAATGTGGGCTGATTCATTGGGGAGGGGGGGGGACTAAGTAATAATGGGTAGGTACCATTATATCTATGAACCCTTGTGTAAATTGTGAAACAATGTACGTACAGCAGTCTGTAGGTTGTTAAGTTTATTTAAGGGCCTTATGTATGTGCTTATTCAGTAGATTGTGTAGTTAATGTTATTGCTCATCATCATTTTCATGTTACATATTAATATATGTACCTATAAATATTTGTACATGAAAAAATTTAAAAAAAAAAAAAAAAAAAAAAAAAAATATAACAGGGAAAAACATCATCCCCCTGGGGCAAAGCATGCAAAGAAAATAACCCAAAT
>NC_069468.1:530385-539063 GCF_026875155.1 Cherax quadricarinatus
GACCTAGGGAGTCCCAATCTCCTACTTGTCTATTTAACATATGATAAATAATAATTATCTTTGTTAATCATTTACTGTTAAGTTACATCAATAGTTACATCGTATAAATGCAATTTTCCACATTTAAATTTGGGCCCCGTTTGTCCATCTTAGAACCCCATTTTAGGTAATTAGTGAAGACATAATTGGTTAATTACTTAATAATTGTATTGAAGATGACAGACGGAGGTGGATGTTAAGTTCACAGATATTATTTATGTTTAATTGAAATTATAAAAATTACAATATTAATTTTGATAAGCTAAGCAGCGCTGGCTAAGTTTTATTGATTTGTATAATACTAAATTTGATAAGACAATTCTGGCCCAAGATTTATATCAGTGTATGTTAATTGAGATAAGCAAGTGTGATAAATAATAATAGTTGTTTATAATTATTAATTATGCTATGCCAAAAATCTTGCAAGGATTATATATTATGTATAATAAAAATTTGAAAAAAACCAAATTTGGCCAAGATTTATATCAGTGTATGAGTAATTGATAAGCCATGAATTGTAGCTATTAATAAAGTGTATATAATTTTGCTATGCCAAATTCTGGCAAGGATATATAATTTGTAAATATTAATTTGTGATAGAGCCAAGTTGTATTAAAGACACTTTTAAAATATATATATAACTTTTTTATAAGTAATTGCTAAGCACAAGTGTAGCAAGAATTATTTAAAGGTAATAGTACATATTTACCTTTATAAAGTGCATAATTTAGTCATAACAGTGTTATAAGCTTGAATTTAATACATTGCATCATGGCTGAAAATGAGGTAAATAACATGTTAGAAAACAAACATCTGGATAAAAGCGCAAAAAAAGCATCACTGCAAGCTAGAAAGGGTCAAGTAACAAAAGCATACAATAAATGGTTGGAATTAATGAATCAAGAAACTGTGAATACTGATATTTAAAATTGTAATTTAGTATGCTTTAGGTAATAGATATATTCATACAAATTATAGTTACAACAAATATTAAGGAGATTTATAAGTAAAGCTGTGTATAGAGACTGGAAGTAGATCTCATAATTAAACATATTATGAAATTAGCGAAAAGAATCTTCTTGTAAAAGTCAGGCCTTGAATAAATTAAAATGTGTAAAAACCAGTGTTGCAGTTTAATTCATCTGCTCCAACAAATAATAAGTCATTGCCAAAACTCCCAGAACTATGTTTACCTGTATTTAATCCTGGTACAAAATTTGGGAGGAAATTTGGTCCATTTTTATAGCAACTGTGCATGACAGGATGACCCTGTCCTGTGTAACTAAAATTTTTACCTCAAAGGACAGGTAATTAGGAGATGCTCACAATCTCATACAATCCTTTTCCCAATGTAAATGACTCTCAAGTAAGCAGTGTGACTTTGTTGAAAGGTCACTTATGGTATAAAAAACAAAGTAGGTTGGATCTAGGTGAATATCATTGTTAATTTAAAATCCCAATCACACTTACAAAGGTTTACAGCAGTTTAGAGTTAAACTGGAGAGCACTTCTCAAAACTTTAAGTATTAAAAAATCTAAGGTAATCAGACTGTATATTGAGTGCCATTGTACAGAATACATTAAGCTGTAAAACACTCGAATGGCTCTCGAAGAAATATCACAAGATTATTTGGTCTGGAGGAAATAAGACTAGGTCTACAAGAATTATTTGTGTTGCATGTAGTCAGACTCAGGCCAACTAACTCATTATAAAGATGCAACACATAATAACTCTGATTATCCTGTCAGTTTCACAAGGGAAAAATATCCCAATGTTAAATAATCAAAATTCATTTCTAAAAAGAGTTTGCATAGTGCATATCAAGTAGCAGGAATCAGAAATAATGAATTCTCCACTAAGGAAATAAGAATAAGTACCCTCCTAAGATACACAGTTAATAGTGAAACCTTCAAAGAAAGAGAGATTGTCTTTTCCTGCAAGGGTACTCATTTTTTCTAAGAATTGCAATTCATATAAAATACATGGAATGCTTAAAGTTGAAAGATTGGAGGAACTTGGACAGATTATCAGATGTTGGGTAATCACAAGTTGTAAAGGATTGTCATTCCAAATTAAACTTCTGTTATCCAATGTCACAAAGAAGACACCATATAGTCTTGTGTAAGGGTGCGTATCAATGATGATAATAATGATAATGTTTTGACAATCCTGACACAAGCAGTGCTAATGTAAAAATTGCTGCTAATGTTAATATGTGGTTTTGCTGTGAAGTAGCCTTACCTGATGATAAAAGGCATAAATCAAAAAATGTAAATGCATTATTGGACCAAGGATACCCAGCAAACTTCTCATAAAACGCAAATGTCTTGTGGTATGAAAGTACAGAATGGGAATCCCACAACTTTAAAATTACTGTTTTCTCTCGGATACAAGGTCTCAATTGTATGACCACTGTTTATGTAAACTGTCAGGTTGGGCAATGATAAAAAACTTGTGTTAATGCATTACTTGTAGAAATAGACTTCCAGAGAAAATAACTACAGTAGGTGCTTAGTTAAAGCTACTCCCCAGAAAAGACTTTCAACATAAATAAATTTAGCGCCTTCCATGTGTAAGTGATGATTCCATGTAGCCCAATAAAAAATTTGATAGGTAGTGACTATCATCCTCCTTGTACAGAAGGATATGGTAAAGAAAATGTGTGTCACCTTTTGAAGACCTGCAGGAGGCATATTAATTAATAGGTAGTGATCCATCGTAATAATAACTTCATGACTAGAAGGAAACTAACTACAAATCCAATAACTGTTGTCTTACTCATGAAGTGTGTTACCCGCCCCTAGAATCATTCCTCCAAGAGGACGGTGTTGAAGCCAGTGCATAAAAATGTGGGATTAGACAGCACATGGAATAAAATGTAATTGGAAGAAAGTCCAGACGATTCTTTTACTCAGGAGCAATACCTGGAAGAGAATTATAAAATTTAGAATCTGTGACGAATAACTGGGTAACGACTTCCGTGGAGATGAACCACCAGAATTGTGACCCCATCGTAATTACAGAATAGCATTATGAACATTAAAGTCTCAGCTCCGCGAACTGAGTAAGTACACCAGAATTGTTAACTGCATATAAAGATATAATTGCTGAGCATGTTAATTAATAAATTTATAGTAAGAGGTACCGTCCTGAGCACAGCCAATATTCATAGGTCACTATTTGCCCACATCACGAGTGAAGAAGGATGCTAAGACCACTCCTTTGAGGATTGTTTTTATGTAGTGCCATGAGTAACAAAAATGTACCTATTTTAAATGACATGCTTGATGACAAGGTCTGCGTTGACGGAAAATAGGAGATATCTTAATAAAATTTCCAGATGTTGATGCCCTAGGATGCCTTACGGATGACATAAGTAAAGCTATCCAAAAGGGGGGTTTAAAAGAGCTGCCCGGGGATTGTACCCGTTTCTTAGGCCTAAAATCCTAGTGCCCCCAAATAGCCCCTAAAACCTTTCGCTTTGGGACGTTTTATTTGGGTGCTACACCATCCGTTCCTACTTCAAGCGACGATAAACCATCGTAGGGAAAGTCCTTTGAGTAAATAATAGAAAAAAATTTTATGTGGGACAATTTCCTGGGGGGAGTCAATGAAGGGAACTGTTAATGACTTATGGAAGGCTAATAAAATAATGAAAGGGTCAAATAGCCTCGAGGGAAGGGAATAGTAATTCGTCCAAATTAAAGAAAAAAAAAATAAAGATCACCCGGAGATGAAGTGCCAAAAGTATAATTATTGGTTTTAACTTGGGATATTTGAAAAGGATTTGTTAATGTTAAAACCTAATAATTACAGTTGCCCAAAAAATTAACTAAGAGATTTTGCTTGCTGAGTTTCCAAATTTTTGATCCACTAGGTTTAGTGTCCCCCCCTTACATAAGAGGAAATTTTAATTTCCCGGAAGCAGGGAAACTTAAATGTTTTTGGGATGAAATTCTACCTGGGGAATTCTTAACAGGTGGGATTTTAATTTGGTGTTAAAAAAAATTCCAATGTTGGGGATTCCACACCGGGTGGCCAATCCAAATGGAAAATTGTACTCCACATTTTTTGTGATCTTAAAAATTTGGATAGGAGCTTTTGTTTACTTAAATGTAAAGTGTTATTTCTCTCTTTTTATGTCAAAGGGCTAAAGTGTTCCCAATTAAAATCAATCCCTTGCCTCGTTGGAATTAACAGCCTTTTAGTGGGTCAAATTAGCAAAATAAAAGAAATAATTTTCAGGAGATAAAATTAGCGACAGTATTTGGTCTGAAAAAAGAGATCCTTACAATGGTTCATAATGGAAACAGAAAAATTTTGGTACACAAAACGAGCCTAAAATTTAAAATAATCAAAGAAGTATAATAGTTTGGGTAGCAATTTAACATTTAATAAATTTTCCGGGTGGGGAGAATCCACTGATTTTTGTCTCGGGGTTTACCTTATGCAAAATTTGAAAATGCTGTATCAGGGTTTTAAAGACCGAGGGGTTGGGAAAAAAAGCTTTTGGGCCGTACAAAAGGGAATTGCCCTTTGAAATTACTGTGACCACGCCCAATAGTTTGTCCTTTTCCTTACCCATTGATATAAATAGGTTTTCTTCTTTATAAACTAATCTGTAACTAAATTGGTGTTTAAATTTCTAAAAAAGATAAATTTTCATATAAGTTTTTACTCCTCTTAAAATTGGGTAAAGAGGGTAAGGAGGAAATCTATGGGAAATAAATTAAAAGATGATGGAAAAAAAAAATTGGAAAGTTCATAATAGGAAATTTGGGGCTGAAATTTTGAGAACATGTAATAGATGCAGAGGTAGGGTTTCAAAATGCGATTGGGATTTTCTAAACAAACCCCATCTTCGCCTAAAACCATCATCAACAAATTGATTGTTCTAAAGCCCCAAAAAAAGTAAAAGCATGGGGGGGTACAAGAACCTTTAAATTGTATTAGGGAAACTTTCTGGGTTCCCCAAGGCGGGAAGTGTAAAAAGGGGATTAAATCTTTGTAATATGTTTCCCCTGTGGATGCCAGATCCTATATGTACCCCCGGGCCCCACCCTTGCCAAAGACTGTACAATTATGAAAAACCTTTGATGTAAAAGGTTAGACTATGGGGCCAAAAATTTTTAACGTTTCGTCAAATGGTGTTCCCTGAAAGTGTATTTTTTTGTTTAACCCGTTGCAAAAAGGGCAGTTCATTAGAAGTGGCACGGGCTTTTCTGCAGAACAGTTATACAGCTTTTCGAAAATTTGCAGCGGGATCCTTCCGAGGTTTTGTTTCGGATATCCCAAAAATTTTTTAGCAGGGTCAACACTTGATAGAATTAAAAAATGTAACGATGTTCAATCTCTGTTAACCCCGCGAGGGGTACCGGAAAATTTTTTACTCTAAGCCCCTTGGAGGGGGGGTGTCAAAACTGAAAAGGGGCCTGAAGAGGGGTCTCTGCAAAATACACCCTGGAAAAAAATTAATTTGGAAAATTCCGTGCATGTTAGTGGGGGCAGAAAATCGTATAAATAAAAAGGCCTCCTACATGAGTGATACACCCGATCAAAATTTTTAACACCTTCTCACCCAATATGTGGAAGGAAAATTGGAAGCTGCCTTTTCTATAGGATAAAACCGGGGAAAAAGTTTCGAAAAATTTTTTTAAAGATGGGGGTTAAAAAATTTTAAAGTTAAATAAAATTTAATTGGGAATTGGGGTTTTTATTATGGGGTGTTTTTGAGGGGGATTTTGGTTAAAGGGGGAATTTTGTTAATTTACACTGAACAAAAATCGAAACTTTGTGGCCTATGGGCAAATATTGACATTGTACCAGATGCACAAGGAGTTTCAGGGGGAAATTTAATGTTTTGGGCATGGCCCCCGGGAAAATTTACACAATTAATAAATTGATTCCATTGGGAATTTGGTGGTCAAACAAACTAAATGAAAATCTGAGGGGAAAAAACCATGATTGGAAGTAAAGCAGACCAATGATGCCGGAAGATGAAATCGTATAAACCTACTAGGGGAACAGCCCCCTCAAGCCAGAACTGGCTGAATCATCTCCCAAAGGAAGGAGTAATTTGAACTTTAGCAACGAACTGGGCCGGGCCCCAGTGTGGGAAAAAAATATATTTTCCAGAAAATCATATTTATTGTAAAAGATACCATAAGTATTTTAAAATATTTTAGTCATAGAAAAAAAGGAAACCTGGTCTGCCAGCTATTTTCCCCTCTTTGGTTTTTAATTTTGTAAAAAACTTGGTGTAAAAGGGGAAAATTTTTTGTGCTCTAGATTAAAATTGGTTGACACCCCTCAAATAGGGGGGCGAAATTGGGGATTGCATTCCTCAAACTTGAGAATTTAGAACTGGGCAAGACACTCCCGGGAAACCCCAGATAACTCTCTGATTTGTGTGTATTTTTGGCCGCATTATTTTCATAGATTTTTGTTAAGTGAGGTTTTCGGGATGATAACATTTAATTTCCCTAAACTGTGAGTGATTAAGTATATTTTTTTTCTGTTATGAAGTGAAAATAACCATTTATTTTTTTTAAATAAGCCACAAATTTAATATTTACCATAATCCTGGTGTATTATATTCATTTAAATTTAATAGGTCCAAGCAACTTTGGTTATGACAGTGGTGGGTTCAAAGGGGGGACTTTTTTTGCGACCTGGGGTTCCCAAATTCCTCTTGTCTATGTAACAGTAAATAATAATTATCTTGTTATCTTTACTGTTATGACATAATTATTAATTCAGATAAATGCAATTTTCCACCTGCGCTAGAAAGGCGTCCCGAAGAGTGTCAAAAATTTAGAAAATTTAAGGTTGGCCCAACCCAAAAACCCTGAAAAAAAAGTCTAAGATTTCAACTCAACCAATATACGGGGAAAAGGGTTTTATAGTTATGAGACCTTGAAACTCTATCCTGGAGAAAACCACTTGAATCGGGTTCGGAAGTTTTCGGATACCTGAAAAGGAGCACCCATGCTAATCAAGGGGGGAAAACCCAAGACAGTATTTAAGGCAAAAAATTTCCCTTTGGGAATACATGGAGTGGGGTTTTCTAGAAAAGTTAAGCATGTAATTTTTTTTTTATATTTTTTGAAGTGCAAATTTCCTTTTTTTTGGAATTAAAATTTTAGATTATTTTGTAATTATTATTTTTTAATTAAAATTGAAGTTTTTTATCTGGGATGTTATTTTTTCCCCCTTGAGCCATGAAATGAGGTCCATTTGTCAATTTAAATTGATTTAAAATTTTTTTCTGGTGGAGAGTCAACCCCTGATAGGGTTTTGCTTTTTCCTTTTCAGGGGTATACCCCATCAGCACTACCCCCCCGGTGGCCGGTGGCTAAAGCTCCCGCTTCACACACGGGGGGCCCGGGGCGATTTCCCCGGGGGGGGAAAAATTTCGACCTTTTTCCTTACACCTGTTTCCTGGCACCTACAGCAAAAGGGACCTGGGGTTATCACGGGGGGGTCGCACCTGGGGGGCAAAATTAAGGACCCCCAAGGAAAAAAGTTTAAAATCCTCGATGACGCCTGACTTTTGGTTTCCCGGGGGGCTAACCCCCCGGGGTTTTAAAAACCGAACGAAATCTTATCTTTTCTTTTCTTATACTATCCGTACTATTTCCACTGGGTTTTTTTTTTCCGCTCAAACCCAAATTTCGTTTCTCCCCCTTATCCTATAAATTTAGGGCTTTTATCTCTTCCCCTGTTTAAAAAAGCAGGGGGTGGCAAAATACTTCTGAAGAATTGTACAAAACCCCTTTTTCTCAAAGTTTGGGTTTTTTCCCCGTTTTAAACTGTTTCCTAATTCCATACTTTTGTTCGCTCCGATCTTACATAGGGGGAAAAACAATATGGTATCGTCTGGGTTTCCCGTCCACCCCAAGGGGGGACTGGGGAGGAGATCTTTCATCAGTTAATATCTTCATCTTGTCAGGATCTACAGTATACATGTCTCATAACCATCTTGAAAACTAATTTTCCTGAAATGCTCTGCATAACAAGGGGGTTTTTAATATTAAACAGTGTGTCACTAGTTTGTATACTTTTTACATGTACTTGTAATAAATAAAGAAATTTTATTATAAAAAAATTCGGAAAAATACGAAAAATTAGCTAATCGAAAAAAACAGCTTAAAAACCTTTTGGGAACACTCTGTATAAGAATCATTTTTTTATTTTTTTATTTATTTATGTCTTGCAAATAGACATTAATTTTGTATTTTAATAGTGGGGTTTCACACAAAAAGGCCCCTTTTTATCCTAGGGCTAAGGGCCACTTAACATTATTACTTACAACTACTTTAAAATTTAAAAAATTTTTTCAAGTTGTGCTTTGAATATTAAATATTATATTTTTTCATAGATTATTAATTAAAGTGATCAATTTATATGACAAAAGAATATTTTATTTTCAAAAAAAGCTTTTTGTGAAAACAAAGATTCAAATTTTAAACTGTTAACAATGGGTAAAAGGGTTTAAATAATTTTGAAATTATGATAGGGAAACATTAGTGATAAATATGTACTGAGTATTACTTTATTAGGGTGATTAAGTGCTTTTGAGAAAGCTTTAAATTGATTTTCAGACCGGGGTTCTTTAGTATCTCCTGGGAAGAAAAAA
>NC_069468.1:539563-579043 GCF_026875155.1 Cherax quadricarinatus
AACCCCCTAAAGGGCTGGGGACGGCGATAGGTCTCCCCAGCGGGAACCACAGAAAGGGTGGGGACGGTGGTAGGCTCCCCGGTGAACCCGCAAGCTGGGGACGGGGGTAGTCTCCCCAGCTAAACCACAGCAAGGCTGGGGGGGGTATTTTCCCCCCCGCTGAACCACAGAAAGGTGGGGACGGCGATGGTTCCCCAGCAAAACCACAAGGCGGGGGGAGGCGGTAGGTCTCCCCACTGAACCACGAAAGGGGATGGGACGGGGGTAGGTCTCCCCCACTAACCCCAAGCAAGGCTGGGACGGGGTAGGTCCCCCCCATTTGAACCCAAAAAGGCGGGGAGGGCGGAGGTTCCCCCCCAGGTGAACCCGGAAGGGCGGGGCGGTGTAGGCCCCCACTAAACCACAGCAAGGTGGGGACGGTGGTAGGTCCCCCCTAAACTGAACGACACAAGGCTGGGACGGGGGGAAGGTGCCCCCAGCTAACTAAAGAAAAGTTTTGGGACCCGGAGGTCCCCCGGAAACACAAGGCGGGGGACGGCGGTGGTCCCCCCAGCGAACCACAGCAAGGTGGGGACGGCGGTATTCCACTAAAGTGGGAGTTCGTACGGGTTTAGGAAGAAATACTCACAGGTGTTTTTACGTATAATTGCTGTTATTGGAAGGGGCCCCTTGCCAGCCGTACCTATCCCCTTGGGTCCACACCCGAAATACTACTACCCGGCTGCCCACATACCCAGTGGGGGGGGGGTCTTTAAAATTTGTGTCAGTTAACGCAATTGAAAGACCGTGCTCAGGCGAGAGGGTGGTCGTTGAGAAGGACACGGGTTTACGGAATGGTTCTATTTGAGATGGAAACGGTTACTAACGAGACTGGCGAGCAAAAGAGTCGTCCCGACAACAATAAACAAACAGAGATGGCAGGAAAACGGCTTGGGGGATTCATACAAGCAAAGTACACAAAAAATAACATATATATCATATTAAAAACTTGGAATAAAATTTCGTATCTAAACTGTAAGCAATACAAGGTATCCCTTATCAACTTAAAACTCAAAAAATGAACAACGAATCAACATTGAGATTACAATGATAAAAAAAAAAATTTTTTGATCGATCGTCTGTTTCGGTGATCTACGGTTTTGAGGAAGGAATATAACAAAGAAAGAGTGTTTAAAAAAGGCAGATCGGTGCCGCAAATCTAGACGTTAATTAAAATGCGGAGAGAAATACACAAAAAAAAAATTTTGAAACTGATAAGTTATACTGAATTTTTCTCTAACGGGTTATTTACTTTTAAACCCCCCAACCTGCAGGGGGATTGAAAATGCAGAATGGGTGCACTCGGGAGGATAAAATTGAAGCATTGGCTAACTCATGCGTTTTTTAGGAAAATCTGAATTGGGAAATTTACAAATGTATTTGAGGTTTTCTCGAAACCGTCGGTACGTGGGGAAAAACGACTTCAGGTTGATCATCTGACTGAGAAACAAGGAAAGAGTACGGACAGGGGGGTTTCAGGCTGACATTGCGGGGTTTGGGAAAAACGTCATTTCACCATACTAACTTCATATGACCCAAAATGCGATTCTTTATATGACCTAAAACCTTTTAACCTTATCTTATTACCAGTGAAAGTTAAACAACCGTAAGGACCAACAAACTTTTATCAAGCTTTGGATTGAGAGTTTGTTAAAGTTAATCAGCTAACTCTCGAACCTACTTTGATTTTGGATGGCTTTACTCGAATTGCGATTTTTGTAATTTCAGCTGTTGTTTTAAATGAGTTTTTCACGGATTCTTCTAAAAAAAATTTTTAGCTAAGCTGGTACATTGCTACGAAATATCGGGTTAAAAATTTGGTTTGGTTTTGAATATAACAATCATAAGGCAAACTTTTATCTACCCCCGACAATGAAATGGGAGTGTCACCTATAGAAAAAAATGAACAAATTTATAGCCACCTGCAATATAAAACTTACCCCAAGTTTCACTTGGGGATTGATAGTGCTCTCAAGACATCAAGACTTTCTTTTGGCCCCTTCCCGCTAACCCTTTCGGCAGGATGGGGGAAAACAATGGTGGTTTTAGAGTTTTGAAAAGGACACAAATTTTAAAGAATCCATTACAAAATTTCCCTCCATTATCTTTACGGGATTTAGGGGTGGAAATGCCGCAGAAAGCGTTTTTTAAAAACGTTTTACTACTGTCTCGCAGTCTTTCTAATGGAAAACTAACTCACAATATTGGTAAATGGCTACCATAACAACAATTTTGTTCCGGAGGGGAAAATTGGAAATATTAACAAATCTAGCGCAATCTTTCCAAGGTTCGCTAGAAATTGGTACACTTGGATTGGGGTTTGGACCCTTAGCATTTCCTTTTTTGCATCGACATAAATTTCCCCAAACTCAGAATATCAGTTTCCATAAAAAGGGCCCAAAAATATTTCAATCTGGTTTTTTTATGAAAAATCCATACCAGGGTGTGCAACACTGGGACATCGGAAAAGCTTAAGGTACTTCATAGTGATGTGAATTACTAACTGGTATACTCTTCTGCTGGGGTACCCAACCGGGTGTTGATACAGTAATTCTTGGTTCAGACAAAGTCTGATGGGGGCTGGTGTCTCACATTCAGAAAAAATCTTCCTGGGGGGAATCGAATCACCCCAGACCACAGGGGGTCGGTTCTTTTTTTGGGGGTGAAAAAACTCGGGGGAGTGAGACTCCCCCGGTTGAAGAATTAACCTATAAAACGCAATAGACAAGGGAGAACGAATCTACATCCAAACTACAAACCAGGAGAAAAGAAAAAAAACACGGGAAAAAATTTGGATATTGATCGCACACAGTACACGAGGGATCCTAAAAGAAACTACATTTCAAACTTAACAACGTGGAAGTTCTCGAGAAAAAACTTCCACAAGCACTGATTACTGCAACTAGTTGGGGCACAACTGAAAAACCCAAAGGGGGGCAACAACAACATCAAATGACACACTAGCCACAAAAAAAGCTTTTTGCACGGCTTTGGGCCCCAAGAGATGGCATAACCGTTCAAGTAAAAGTTCTTTAAAGGTCCCCGGGAAGGAACAAACTTAACAAGTCGCCACGCCGGATAGTCGCACTATCCCGCGTGCATGATATGGCTGGAGCCAACGGAGGACGTATCAGTCCGCCGCTGGCTCTTTAAAATAATTCACGGATCTATAGGGACTTAATTAACTTCACATTTCGCAGCACTTTAACAAATCTCAAAACAACTGGAAACAAACACATTGCCAAGGGCAGGAATTTTCTTTCAGTCAGTAAAAGGGGAAAGTTGGGACGGGGATTCATATTGACTTTGACTGGCATATACATAAGTGAACTTTTAAAAGTGACTGGGGCATGTCTCAGGAATTTCTCAAAAGGACAAAGGCAAAAAAAAATAAGAAGTGGAAGAAAATGCTTAACAATTCTGCAAAAAATAAAAAAAAGTCTAAATACACTGCAAGAGAAAGGAAAAAATCAATGTAAAGGACTATTTACCCAAAAAAAAAAAAATTTACATTGAAAATACAATAAAAAAATTACTGGAGACTGAATTTTAAAAGCAAAATGAGTGTCTTTACTCTTGCTAATAAAAAAATTTAATTTTTAAATTTTTAATCAAAGTAAAAATATAAAATAAAATTTCTAAAAAGTTTTAACTGGGAAAATTTTAAGTATTTTCTAAGAAAAGCTAGACAAAAATTTAAAAAAAATCCAAAAAAATAATAAAAGAAAAGAAATTTACGCAGAACAAAAAGCAAAAAAAATAATTCAATTGACAAGTGCAACAAAATAAAAGTGTAGAAATAATACTGCAGTAATAAAGTGTTCAATGGGGGAAACAACTCAGTTAAATGATAAAATTTAAATATGATAGATCAAAAAAAAATAAAACTGATTGAACACTTTAACTCTTAATTGTTATTAGACAAAACAATTTACTCAAGCAGGTAAAGCAAAACACTTACTTTAAAAAAGTAATTGATATTGCCATCAAGAGTGAATTTGTTCAAGAATTATGAAATATGAAGAAAATAAAACACAGGAACAAAACAGGGAATATAACACTTACAGTGACGGAGCACACTTCATTATAATACTTTTCTTACAACAAAATCCTGCTATGAGTGACTGATACGGACAAAATCTTGCTGTGACTGCATACGACAAAAATTTGCTGGCAAAAAATAATGGTACAAGTCTGCGAAAAATTAGAGGATGGAGACACTGCTGGCATACGCAAAAAAAAAGACCACATAGAAATAAATGGTTTATTTAGTATACTGGGTGAATATCACCTGCATGTAAATACAAGGACTACTGGAGATACAAGCTTGAAAGAATACAATAAAAAAAAATGAATCACACTTCACACAGGTGTGACTGACTGGTTTACACTACACAATAATTACTTACTAGAGACAGGAGTAGCATAAAGAAAAACACAGAAATAAAAATAAAAGATAAGTGAAAACACTGAAAAATATTGTAAATAATGAGTAAAAGAAATACTGCTTTTACATGAAAAAAACACAAAGGTTTAGAGTACACAAGCATTTACTATAAATGTCTCACACAACGCAAATGTCTTAAATGAAGATAATGTCTTCAAGAAAATTATCACTGGAGTCTGGAGTAGTAGACGGGCGATTACTGGTGATGGGGGCGAGAGTAGGGTGTTCCTGCGCGGTGATACTGACCGCCTCCTACACTCACACTGTTGTCGTGAAGAGATGTGTTTCTAGGCGAACTACATAAACTGGCATTTATGTTGGCACCAGCTACAATCTCTTGAACCAATTATGTGAGCCTAAACAGTACTAGGACCAGTACAGGGTACAAACAACACAGGTAGTGTGGATGGCTGGTGGTGGTGGTGGTGATGGTGATGGGAGAGGTGAGTGGTGGTGGGAGAGATTGGTGGGTGAACTCTCGCACAGGAGGCCACACACTAGCGCGACGCCACCTCTCTACCCACGAAGCGTAGCTTGATAACCCACTCTCATGCCCACAGGAATGGTTTGAAAAACACTCTTAGCATCCACAGGGAGCACAAAGCGATATAGGCAATACCTTCAGAGGAACTTGGCTTATTCTACTGCGTGGCTTACTTCTCTCTCTCAGCTGGAGTTAGAAGCTGGGTTGGGCTGACTGTCCTTACACAACGAGAAGGCCTGACTGGAAAAGAACGTGTAACGAGACCCCAAAGCACGGAGGTAGGAGCAGTTGGTTGACAGGGAGACAGCTGGATGATCGGCTTGAACTGGCGTTCACTTCCACAGTCTGGCTTCTGACGGCTTAATTGCAAAAATCCGGGTCAACCCCTCGAGATTGAAGCAATTAGCACACGAAACTAAGCCAGGAAGCTCGCAAACGGATGCAACAGGCTTGGGCAGGCTGTAGGTTGTGAGGGGGGACGTAGGCGGCGTGGCTGGAGATGGTGCTTGAGGCGTAGTGGCTGGTGGGGGACGGTTACCGTTGACCCTGGCGTAATCACACATACAGCCTTCTAACGCCTTGAATTACCCTTAACATACGTAAATCCACGCTCCCACACCGTGTCACATTTATCATGTGGGAGTTCGAATCGTGGATTAGGTAAGAAATACTCACGTAGCGATGTTATTACATATTATGGCAGGTATTGTGGAAGAGAGCCCTGACAGCCGTGCCTATCTCCTTGCTCACACACGTTAAACTGATAGCGGATTCGCCAACAGTACCAGTGTGTGGGTCTTTTGAAATAGTGTCAAGTTCAGCGGCCAATTTGAATAGACCGTGACTCAGGCAGAGGACGGTTGGTTCGTTGAGTCACGGACAATGGTTATGTAACTGGTTACTCTGAGACTGGGTAAATGGTTACTACTACTGACGATTGGGAGATTCTGAAGAGAAGTTGCAGAGATTGGTGGCTGAATTTGGTAGGAAGGGTGCAAAAGAAGAAAAGTAAAGGTGGAATACAGGAAAGGTAAGGTTTTGAGGATAACAAAAAGATTAGGTGATGAAAGATTGAATATCAGATTGGAGAGGAGAGAGTATGGAGGTGGTGTTTGTATTATATTCTTTGTTCCAGATATTTGGGAGTGGACGTGTCAGCGGATGGGTCTATGATAAAGATGAAGGTGAATTTCATACGAATTGATGAGGGAAAAAGAGTTGAGTGGTTGCACTTAGGATGTGTTGTGCGAGACTACGTACTTTGTCATTGGAGGCTAGTGGGGATTGTATGAGAGTATTAGTTTTACCAACGCTATATATGGGTGTGATGCATGTGATGAAGGTTGCAGCGAGGAGAAGGCTGGATGGGAGTGGAGATGTCATTTCTGAGGGCAATGTTTGTGTTGTGAATATATTGCAGTGATTTAGTTGTTTGGAAGTTAGGTGGACGGTGAGGGATTACCAAAACTGTTGTCCGAGGGCTGAGGAAGGGTCGTTGAGGTGGTCGGAATGTGAGTAGAATGGAAGCGACACAGAATGACTTCAAGGTGTGTATCGTCTGTTGTGGAAGGTACGGCGGGGCAGGGGTCTGGCCTAGGACAAGGTTGGGAGTGAGTGGGTAATAAAAGGAGGTTGTTGTGCGAGGGGCTTGGACTTCCAGCAGGTATGCATGGCGGTTTGATAGGCGTGTATGGAGAGGGAAAAATGGTTTTTAATACTTGACGTGCTGTTGGATGTGAGCAAAGTAACATTTATGAAGGGGTTCAGGGAAACCCGGGCAGGCCGAACTTGAGTACTGGAGATGGATTGTACAGGTGCATGCACAATCTGAAAGGAGGTGTGTTTATTTGTTGCAGTTTAATAAACTGTAGTGTAAAGTTCACCATTACTGGCATGCTGTGTTGGAAGTGACATTTGTGGTGAAAGTTTTTCTTTTTCGGGGCCACCCTGACCTTGGTGGATTCGGACCTCAGTGTGTTAATAAAAAATATTTATATTTATTTATAGATATATTTATTATTTTATATAATATTTATATATATATATATATATTTTTATTATATATATTTTTTTACGTTATTTATATTTATATGTATGTATGGCGTGCCGAATAGGCAGAATTGCGATCTTGGCTTAAATAGATAAAGCAACGTCATTTGACTTTCTTGGACTATGTGATAATTAATTTATGTTTGACTATTACTTCGCAAATTCTTTCGGTACTCTTACAGGATTTTTAATCATTTATTAATTGTGTTTGTTTGTTGTTTATCGTTGGTTATTGTTAGATTTTTGTGTGGGTCGTGGTGGGTGGAGGTTTAGTTTTCCCCCCCCCTCCACAAGCCTGTTCTTATTATAACAAGGTTAGATAAGTTTTATTAAAATTCTTTGGTGCTCGCCAAATATTAAAAATTTTTTACATTAACTTTAATGAAAAAATATATATATTAACATATAAAAGAAAATTCTGGCATAGGACTTAATTTTAAAGAGTCTTGATATTGGACCAGTTTTTACATATTCGGGCCACGAAATATTTATTTATTTATATATATTATATATATATATATATATATATATTTTAACTAATTTATATGCAATAGATAACAGTAAACAGTGTGTTTTCGAATTATGCTAAACAACCACTGTGAAAGGATAGATGTAAATTCAAAGCGATTTCGTGACAACTCACCATTTCATGGAACTATGAAAATATAAGCATCCATGGAAGGTATATAAAGGGTTGGCAAACACCTCCACCTATCAGATCTCAAACAGTTATACACTGACGCGTTTGGGCCTGGCGGTCCAGGTGTTTAAACTGTTGCGGGATCTGATAGTGTAGGATGTTGGGCAGACCCCTTATATACCTTACCTGCGATGCTTTACTTACATAATTCCTTGATAACTGTGAGTAGTCACGAAAGCGCTTGGACTTTCTCTATTCTTTCACAGTGTTATTTTGCATATATATATATCTATATATATATATATTTATATATACTACTATATATATATTTATATATATTTATATATATATATATATATTATATATTATATATTATATATATATATATTATTTTTATTAACACAATGGCGGTTTCCCACCAGAGCAGATAAGCCGAATAAGAATAAACTTTCTTCATCATTCACTCCATCCAGTCTTGTCAAAGGGGTGATTTACTCTGCAGCTTACTAAACCCTGCAGCCATTGCACCCCTCCTTCAGAGTGTAGGACACTGTACTTCCCATCCTCAAGGACTCAGTCGGCCGGCAGGTTCTCCCTGAATCTTCCATAAATGTTTGCTTTGATCACTCTCCAACAGTGCATCAAAGTATTAAAAACCATTTGTTCACATTCATCTCCTGAGCAAACTATGCTTCAAGCATATGCTTACTGGAAATCCATGCCCTCACACATAAAAACTTCCTTACCCTTCCCTCCAACCCTTTCTAGGCGACCACCTAACCCCGCATTCCTCCACTTCACGATTAACACTCTCGAAGTCATTCTGTTTTGTTCCATTGTCTCTTAAACTGTCCAGAAACACCTCATTCTCCTCAATCACAGCCCTATGGGCAATTGTTTTTGGTAATCTCACACCTTATCCTTAGATTCCAAAATCGAATTCTTGCATTATATTCACATTACAACATTTGCCATCAGACAATGTACATCTCACACTGCTCCAGCCTTCTCCTCGTGCCAACATTCATCACCCTTGTTCACACCCATACAAGAGTGTTGGTAACTAACTATAATCACATTACATTCCCCTCTTTGCATTCCACTGTTCTTTGTTGTATCCACAGAATTCTTAGTGCACCCTCTCACCTTTTTCCCTCATCATATTCTGATTCACCTCCTCTCTTAATTAGAACCAATCTGCTGACAGTCCCACTCCTTAAATATCTGATACATTCACACTCCTCCATACTCTCTCCTCCAAATTGATATCCAATCTTTCACCAACTATTTTTTTGTTATCATCATAACCTTATTCTTTCCTATATTCACTTTTGATTGTTCTTCTCTTACATACCCTACCAAATCATCCCCGCCAACCTCTGCATCTTCTCTTCAGAATCTCCCAAGAGCACAGTGTCATCAGCAAAGGAGAAAACTGGACAACTCCCAACTTTGTGGTGATTCTTTATCTTTTTTTATCTCCACCTCTTGCCCAAGGGACCCTCGCATTTCACTTCTTCTTACAACCCCATCTATAAATATATTGAACAAGCCACGGTGACATCACAACATCTTGTCTAAGGCTCTACTTTTTAATGGAGATAATTTCCCTCTCTCCTAATACTCTAACTGAGCCTCACTATCCTTGCTAAAAGCTCCTTCACTGCTTTCAGTAAACCTACCTCCCTGTACCATAAACCTGCAAATCTGCCACATTGCCCCCCTACCCCAAACACACACACACCACACACACCACACACAACAGAACAGAACAGAGGGACTCAAGAGTAAGGGCCCACTAGGGGCGAGGGGCAAGGGGGACACGACATGAAGAAGATAGTTGAGGGCGGGAGAGCGCAAAAAAAATCTTAAGAAGAGGAAAAAGTGTCAGAGATATACCGAACTGCTAATCAATGGAAAACATAATATTCAGCTGTATCACTCTCGTGAGTTATCAATTTGCACACGGTCTGGACGTGGATAACTGGCAAAGGTCACTGTAATAAAGTTGACGCAAAAAGAATGTCGCAAGCGTCTTCTGCTCCTAAACGAGTACACAGCTCTATGACAATGGCACTTTTAAGTGTTGGAATAGTAAGTCTAATTTCAACTCAGGTAGTTTATTTGTTATCGGAGGTGGCGGTGCAGGGTCGCACTACACGTTTGAAAGAGATTTACACATTTAAGGAAGTCTGAGGTATCTCTAAGTAGGTAGTCCAATTGTCTTGATATGCTTCATGTCTTAGTCAAGTTGTTAGTCACTGCGTGTCTTCCGTATACGGTTCAAACAGCCGGTGTGTTTTGTCGTGAGGTGCGAGAGATTCACTGGTGGCAAATCATCCCACCTCACTCACAACACCCAAACGTAATGCTCGGATTCTGGATGGTTGGGACTTTTTAGTGCGTTTGTCTTTGGCGGTTAACGTCAAGCGAGTTGGGAGTAATGAGAGCAGCAGAGGTCTCGAATGACGTGCTTTGTTATAGATGTAAGTTTTGTCTTGGGACTGGCTCCTCTCAGATTATATAACCTTGAGGGAGCGCAATTCCCGCATGATGCAGTCTTAGCAGTAATGTGAGATTTTAGGTTCAGTGTTTGTGTTGGTCGAGCGGTAAACACCAAGGTACAAACTGTTGAGAAGGAAAGCGTGGGATGGGGGTGCGGGAGGTGCTTGTTTTGAGTTCGAAGGAGTCGGGACATCGCGCCTTTTATGGAAAAGTAAGTGATTTTTTACTATTTGGGTTGGTTTTAATGCCCCATAATAATTCCCAGGCGGTAATCCTGTCGACCTCTCTTTTTGTTCAGCATGCAAGGAAACGAATGTTTTCATGTGCTGTGAGTTGAGTGATGTCTGCGTAAGAAAGGGTAAGTGTGTTTGGGTAAAGTGGTTCAGGTAAATCATTCTTTGTAGAGTATATATAGGGTGGGAGATACGACAGATCCTTGGGTACACCCGCTTTTAAAGTGAAATAGTCAGAATAATGATCTCTGAATCGTATATGCATCGTTCGGCCATCTAAAAAGTGACATAATAATTTCATCAAAGGACGTGCAAAGTTTATATTTTAATCCATCATGCCAAACAGTGTCAAAAGCTTTCTCTACATCTTTGGCGACAAGGGTGGAGGTACAGTTCTGGGCCTTATTGATACATACATAATTCAGGATTATATTCAAAACGTCTTGGGTAGAACGTTGTTGTCGGAAACCGAATTGTCTTTCAGTAAGCAAGTTATTTGTCTCTAGGTGAGTCCTGAGTCGCAAATTTACAAGTCGTTCAAAGGTCTTTCCCAAAATTTCAAGGAGGCTAATAGGTCTATAGTTCTTGGGGTCAGTCAAGTCTTTTCCAGGTTTTGGGATGAGGCATGCAGTAGCAGATTTAAAGAATGGAGGGAAATAGCCAGATGCAAGGGAAACATTAAAGAGGTCAGTGATAGCAGAAGCAACAGAAAGTGGAAGGTGACGATGAACAGAATGTGATAGACCTGAAGCATCTGGGGCTTTTTTTGGAAGGTGTGCTAGTAGAGAATGAACATCAGCTACAGAAAAAGGAGAGTTTAGAGGATGCGTGGAGGATAGGGTGTTTAGGTTTATGATTGGATCAGGAATGGTTAAGTCTTTATGATTGGATACCCATCTCTCTACGTCCAAAGTATGTGTTATGACAGCTTGGTCTGGTGGATGTGGATGGAAGATGTGTTCCCATATGTCTTTGAAAATAAGTACAGCTTCAGCAGGGTCAGAGATCTGTCTGTTGTTGTGATAATGTGTCTGAAACTTGTGGATGTAGGGGTGCCTGTAAGTCTCCGAATGGATGACCAGAATGCTTTGGGATCTTTTGTACGCTGGACATCTGTTGTGTTTATGATTGACTGCCAATGTCGGGCATGGTCATCATCTAGGCTATGGATGATATGTGTACGTAAGATAGTTGGTCCATCGGATGATATTTAGTCTGTTTTGGTTTGCTAGTGAGCAGTCTTTTTGTTCTTTCTGAAGGGCGGAAAGAGTAACGTACTTTGTGGTGTGTCATGGGAACAGCCTCTGCAGCGGCTTGGGTAACTGATTGTTGAATGCGTTGAATTTGTGTGTTCTATGTCTGATACTGGCCTATTGTCATAATTGTGTGTGAGATCAAGAGTGCTAGGCGTTGTGTGAACAGATCCCAATCCGCCTGAGAGTAAGCTGGAGAGGGCGAACTGGAATGAGTAGGATTGAGGAAATATGGAAAATGATAGGAATGTGGTCAGATCCAGAGAGCGGTCCTGGTGTTGTGTAGTGATGTAAGCGATTACTAGCTCTGTTTGTAAAAATTTTATCAGAGGTGCCTTTGCCATTGTATGTAAAGACTGTTGGGAAGTAAGGTCCAAGGTGTATGAGATGTTTCTGTGTTACAAGTGTATGAAGTTGCCTACCATGCAAGTTTGTGGAATTGTCATGGAAGTCAGCGTGTTTTGCATTGAGGTCGGCAAGTAGGTATACAGGGAGATGTGTGATTAAAAAGAATGGTTAAATCATGAATGTTAATGTTTTGGTTGGGTCTGGTATATGTCGTGTAGAGGATGATGGGTCCGTGCATTGTGTAAATTTTCTCAGCCATGCTGTGAGAATATGTAAATGGAAGGGATAAGAACTCATGTTTAATGGTGCCTTAACAAGAATAGCTACGCCATTCCAGTTTTCGGCAGGGGATTGACGGGCTGTATATCCTAAGTGTCTGACACGTTGATCATCACGCACACACGTGCTGTTTAATAACAACACGTCTGGTTGTTCAGATTCAACGAGGTCAGCAAGAAAGTGTTTTGTTTGCGTTATAAGCTCTTATGTTAAATTGAATAACCTTAAGGGCCCTGGTTGGGGTTTTTTGATAAAGGGGGATGAAAGGGCCCTTTTTTATGTTTATCTGGAAAAACCCCATCACAAATGTCCCATATCTAATCTAAAATTTGATCGGTTGCTTTAAAAACGGTTTTTCTCGATTCAGGAGGGGGAGGGGAAGATAAAGGGGGGCGGGGGGGAGGAGGGGGGACAATGGGGGGTGGGGCGAGAGGATGAGGAGGGGGCAAAGGTGGAGGTGGGAGGAGGATGAGGGGGGGGCCGAGGGGAAAAGAGGGAGAGGGACGGGGGGTTTTTAAATTAAAGTTTTGAACTTTTCTAAAATTTGTTAAAATTTGGGGAGAGTCACAAAAAAATTTTGTTTATAGTGGGAAAACAAAGGACTTGTGAGTAGGAAAACGGGGGAAGAACAAGTAGAGGTAAAACATCCCATAATACATACATACATAATCATACTTAATACATACATACAAACATTCAACAAACATACATATTTACATATTATATAAAAATTATAAATAAAAATATATATTATATATTATAAAAATTTTATAAATATTTTAATATTATATTATATAAAATATATAAAAGGAATTTGCGAGAGCATGCGAAATTACACAAAAAAGACCCCTCTGGCGAAGGAGACTCGAACCTCCCAACCTTTTAGGACGGGGGTACGCAGGGGTTTACCAAAAAAAAACCCCCCCTCGGGACCAAAACCTTGGCGTGTAGCATCCGCTACACTTTACCCAAAGGCAGCCACTTTCAGGGAAAAGGGGTTTACTCTTTTCATCTACCCCTTTCATGCTCACCCTTTACTAGAGATTTAAAACAATGCAAAAAATTGGGGGAGAGCATGCAAAATATACACAAACATGATCTCTGGCTAAAGAAGACTGAACCTACCAACCTTAGGAAAAGGGTACGCAGTGCTTTACCAATCTACCCCACTGGGCCCAAACCTTGGCGTGTAGAATCCCACACGTTTGATCCGGGCCCAGCCAGCTTTCAGGGAAAAGGGCCCTTCAGTTTTTTATCTAAACCCCCTGCATGCTTCAGCCTACTAGAGATTTGAAAAAATTGCAAAAATTCGCGGAGCATGCAAATATACACAAACATGATCTCTGGCTAAAGGAGACTCGAAACCTACCAACCTTAGGACAAGGTACGCAGTCCCTTTACCAATCTCCCCACACTGGACCAATCCCTTTGGGCGTGAAACCCCGTTTACACTTTTTGACCCAAGGCGCCACTTTCGGGAAAAGGCTTAAAAGCTTTTACTCATCCCCTCCCATGCATCACCCTTTAACTAGAAAATTTAAAACAATGAAAGGGAAATTTCGCGAGAGCATGCAAATTACAAAACCCACTGATCTCGGCTGAGACCCCATATAAAAAATATATTTATATATATAATTTATATATTTTAAAATATTTTTTAAATTAAAATATTTATATATATATATATATATATATATAAAATATATATATATTTAAAATTTTTAATTTATATATATATAAATAATATAATATATATATATATATATATAAAAATTATATATTATATTAAAAAAATGCAAAAAAAGATCACAGAAAAACAGGGGGGATTCAAAATATGCAAAACAACCACTCTAAAAAGAATAGAGAAATTCCAAGCCCCCCTTTCGTACTACTCAATTATAAAGGAAAACTATGAAATTAAAGCACCCAAAGGGAAGCTAAAATAAGGGGTTTGGTCAGCACCCCTTTTTCAGATCCCACAACGGTTAAACACGTGACGCGGGCGCCCCAATTTGGGAATTAGGTCCTTTCCCACAACCCCACCCAAAAAACTATTCAAAACCCAAAAAAAATTTAAAAATTTTAAATTTGTCCAGTGCTATTAAATTTTTCCCCCCAAATTCTATTAATTAAAAAATGGTTCAAATTTTTTAAAAAAACCAAAAGGGAAAATTTTTCAAAATTATTGTAAAAAACTGTTTTTTAAGAAAAAAAGATTAAATTATATTCTGTTTTACCATGGAAACTTTTTTGATCCCAAATTTCTAAATTTTTTAAAAATTAAATTTGGAAAGGTTTAAAAAATCTCTTACATGAAAAAAATTGACTTTGGAAAATCTTTTTCCATTTCTAATGCTATTTTAAATGTTTTTTTAAAAATCTTAGTTCGAGTTTTTTCCCATTTGACCGTAATAAATTTTTATCGCAAATTTTACAAGGGGAATCTTATAGACACATCCATCACTTTTGGGAGGAATTTTTTAATAAAAATTTTTTTTACTTATCAAGTTTTTTGAAACAACTTTAGTATAAAATTTAAGAAAAAGGCATATCAACCAAGTTTTCAGGGTAGGAGAACCAACATTTTTTTAGTTGAAAAAGGGCGGGTTTCCCTTTTTGGATTATAAAAAGGTTTAGAACTTTAAAAATTTTAAATTCTTTCTTGGGTATTTTAAGTCATTACCTTTTCAAAATTTTGGATTTTCCCCTCATCTATAACTCGGGACTACAAATTTTTAATTTTAAAACATTGAGAGAAAACGACAGTTTGATCAACCTTGAGCGAGAAATAAAGTGGACATAGGAAAACAGTTTTCTGTAAATTTTAATTGAATTCATTATACCCTTAAAAATTTAAAACACTAGAAAGGCAATGATTTTATTTTTCTTCAAACTCAACAGTAAAGTTTATAGAATGGGCAAACTTTTTTTTTCCCCAAGGAAATGGTGTATTTCTTTTTTGGCATAAGACCAAAATATATAAACATATCTGAACCATTTAGCTCTATTAGGGAGGATTTGTTAAAGAAACCCTTGTTTCAAAAAATTCCCATTATGGTTACTAAGAACAGGTGAAAGAGGATTTCCCTTGCCAAACCAAACTTCTGAGTGAAAAAACTTTTCATTAAATAAAAATTTTGCATCAACATGAAAGTTTAATAATTTTTAATTTAAAGTGGGGAATGGCAAGGAAAAAATCATAGTTAACGAGTTTTTCAGAAAAAACTTAATAAATCTCAACAGGAATTTTCTAAAAAAGGAAGTAACATCAAACTAACCATGTTAAAATCATTTAAGTCAGAAAGGACAAATTTTATAAAACGAAATCTATGCTTTTTTTTCATTTAACTTTAGAAATTTTACCAACGTAGGGCTCCAAATGTCGACAAGCCATTTGGATAATTTTACAAAACTGATCCAGGAGTTTAATAATTGGTCTGATTGGATACCTGGTTTATGATTTTATTGTCCAAAATGTAGGTTAAGAGGTTTAGTGGAAGAAAATTGTTTGACTAATTCATTTTTGCCTTTAGTAAATTTTTTATTGTTTTATTGAAATTGCTGTTAAGGGTTTTTCGGGGGTTTTTTTCCTAAGTTTAAAAAGGTTTAGTATCATCAAAGAGAAAACTTTTTTTTTTTTGTAATCATTTTCTTTCATTTTACTTTTGCATTTATTTTGTCTCTTTAGAAGGCGAAAATTTTTTTATTGTTATTATTGTTCTAAGACTTAAAGAATCTTTGAGGGCAATTGGGAATGTTTGGTTTAACAAAAGGCTAAATACCATTCCTGTACAATTTTAAATTTTACAGAAAGAAAATTAGACATTTTAATTGAAAATAGGATAGACAAAGCAGCAATAAAAATTTTTTGAAATTAAATTTCAATGAAATTTTAGACAAACATACAATGCTGCTCTGGTTTTGGCCTAAGTTTTGAAACTTAAAAAAAAACTTAATAAGTTAAATTGCAAAACCCTTTTGAAAACTTTGAAAATTTTCGATTTACCTCTGATGAAATTAATAAAAATTGATGTATAAATTATATATATATTATAAATATATTAAATATATATATATATATATGTCGTGCCGATAGGCAGAATTCCATTTGGTTTAAATAGCAACGCTCATCTTGCCATATGGGGACAAGTGAAAATTTGTGTATCAATAATTCCCCAAAAAATCATTGAGCCTAACGAAAAAAAATATTTCACTGTGTTTGTTCAGTTTTAAATTTTACTGTAAAAAATTTTTAAAATTTTTTTTTTTAATTGGGTTAGGCAAAATAATTGCTCTTGTTATAAAAAGGGTGGGGTAAATTTTCTAGTTCCTTTTTGGTGGAAAATTAAAAATTTTTTACATCAAAAATAAGTAAAAATATATCTTTAAACGAAAAGAAAAATTTTAGAAGGACTTTTTTTAAATAGTTTTGCTAATTGACCGTTTTACATATTCGGGACGACAAGCGGGGGGGCTTGGACTTCCGCGGCATGGGGAAAGGTGTTTGTGGGAGGAGGGGAGAAAATGGTTTATAAATATTTGACGTGCTGTTGGAGTGTGACAATTAACATTTATAAAGGGTTCGGGGAAACCCGGCAGCCGGACTTGAGTCCTGGAAGGGGAAAGTACAGTGCCTGACCTGAATAGGGGTGTTAATGTTGCAGTTTAAAAACTGAGTGTAAACCCCCCCTTTCTGGCAAGACAGTGATTGAATGATGATGGTGAAATTTTTTTCTTCCGGGCCACCCTCCCTTGGTGGGAATCGGCCATTTGGGGAAAATAAAATAAAAAATTAAAATAATAATAATAAAAATAATATATAATATATATTTTTATATATATATTAATATAAATATATTATAATATAATATTATATATATATATATATATACACACCACACACACACACACACGCACAATATATTATTTATATATATATAATATATATATTAAATATATATATATATATAATAAATTTTTTAAAATTTATTAATTTTTATAAAATTTTGGTAACGTTTTTCAAATATTCTTTTTTATATTGGGTGTAAACAAACGTAATTAATTCATTTATGCTTTTAAAAAATCCGTTTCTATATAAAACCAAAAAGAACTGGAAATTTATTTGAACCCATTCCCATGTTTTAAAAATCTGCCAAATTTCATTCATGTTAATGGTCTTTACTGCCTGTTTTACTTCGAGTTGCTTGATATTATTTCTCCCGGGAGTACTGTCCAGGAATTTTTTTCCTTACTTACATTAATTTTTTCCCTTATCATGCTCCCGTCAAAAAAGTATTCTTGTTTTTTCCTCTTGCCATCTTATCTGAGACCCTTCAATTTCTTCAACTCATTCAGCTCGTTATCTTGCTTTTGGGTCCTCAGTTTTTTTTAAACACCCCCCGGGGAAGTATACCCTCCCGCCAGATGACTGTAAACAAAAACCTGTAATTTTTTTGCATGATGGTGGATTGCGGTTTTTTTTCTGTCTCTAAAACGCTAAAAAACGGGGTACTTTCTACTCCTACTAACACTTTGGTCACACTTCACAGACACCACGCATATATATAAAATACATAATTAGGTTTTTTTTCCTTTTTTTAATCTCCTTTTCTTTTTTATTTCTTCTATTTTCCATGGGGGAAATGGGAAAAAAACTTTTCCCCCCAAACCCTGCGTTTTGTAGAGGGGGACTAAAATGCCGGGAGCAAAGGGCTAGAACCCCCCCTCCTTTACAATTACTAAAAAAGAGAAGAAAAAAACTTTTTAAAAAAATGGGGTTCTTTAAAAGTGCTGGATGTAGTCGGGTGACAGAAACAGATATTGCTGATGTTTTGAATGAAAAAAAGTTTGGGTGTCCGGCCCTAAGCGAAACAAAGCTGAAGGGGTGGAGAGTTTCATGGGGGGAAAAAAAATGGGATTAAAACTGGGGTATCTGAGAGAGTTTTGAGCAAAGGAAGGGGTACATAATTTAAATGATCAGTTATGGGGAAGGGGAAAAAGAAAGATGTTAAAATTTAAGAAATTATGTGGGTTAATAAAAGGGTTTGGGTGCGAGAAGGGGTCCCCTAATAAGCGGGATCATGGAGAAGAGAGGGAAAGCAAGGGGGGAGAGAGAATTTTTGGGGGTGTTAAGGAATGTATAGGGGCCTTTGACCAAGTGAAGGGGGAATTGTGGTAGGGGCTTTAATGCTAAAGTAGGAGAAACTTTTTGAGAGGGTGTGGGAGGGAAGTTGGGGTTTCCAGGTGTAAATGATAAAGGAGCCCTTGATTGAACTTGTATAGAAAGGGGGGTTTTTTTATGGGAAAACATATTTTAAAAAAAGAGGAAAATAAGTAAAAACCATATGAGTAGGCAAATGACAAGTTGTTTGGGTTATTATTGGTAGATAAAAGACTGTTGAGAGACTTAAATGACAGTTTATAGAGGGCCCAGATATATCAATCACTTTCTGTTGTACTACCAAAATAAAAGGAGAAAAACAAAAAAAACACAAAAAAAAATAAACAAAAGAACAAAGTAAAAAAGCTAAATAACTAAAAAGGGATAGGCAATGGGGCAAAAAAGGGGAGGTTTTTTAAAAAATGAGACACAAATTTTGGGAAGGAAATGGGGTCAAGGGAAAACATTTAATGATAAAAAAATGGGAAAAATTTCTATGGTTTTACAAAATTGGGGAAAAGGGGGATTGGGAAAAAGGGGGGAAAAAGGTGACAAATTAAAAAGAACAAGAATGGGTGAAAAAACAAAAAATTTTGTTAAAATGAAAAAGTTTGGAGTAAAACGTTAGAAGCCCCAGGCCAATGGGGCAAAAATGGAGGAATTTATTAAAAATTTTTAAATTTTTGGGGTGGAAAAATTTGAGGGAATTTTATTTGATAAGATAGGAAACTGGATTTGGTTTTAGGGCAAGGAGGGAATTAAACCCTCTTGTGGGGTGGGAAAAAAACCCTGTATTGGGGGGTTCTTTTGGGCAGAGGTAAAGAAGGGGGTAAGGGAAACGGATTGATGGGTTAAAGTAAATGTTTTTAAAAAATGGGGGGAAGTTTTGGAGTGTTGTGCAAAAATAAATGTAGAAAAAAAAAGGAAGGTATAGGGATTGGAGAAGATGAAGCCCTTTTAAAAGGAAAGGGGATAAAAGGGGGAAATCAAATTTTGGGGGATAAATCTTTTTAGTGTAAAACCCTGGTTTAAGTGTAGGAGAGTTAAAATTTAAAGTTTAAAGGAAAACGGAGATGGATAAGAAAAAAAAAGTTTTAAAAGGTGGGGGGTTGTTTGGAAGTGTTGTGAAAATTTTTTAATATTTTTAAAGGAAAAAGGGGTGGCAAGGGGTTTTGGAAAAGCTCAGGGTGGGTAGGGGGCAAGGGGGATGGTTCAATTATGGGGTAAGGTTAGGTACTGGAAAGGGGGTAAAGTTTTTTAAGAAAGAATTAAGAGTAAAAGGGGAAATTTTTCCCCGTAAAGAGGCCTTAGAAAGGTGGTGTGTCCCGTGTTTGTTTAATATATTTTGATTTTAAAATAAAGGGGGTTTTGGCAAATGGATTAAAAGGGGTAAAGTAAACGGGGGTTTTCAATTTCTTTTGTGTAAGTGTTTGGGGATTCTGAAAGAAAGGAAGTTTAAAGAAAATTTGGTAGGGTGTGAAAGAAGAAAATTAAAGGGGTACAGGAAAGAGAAGGTTTGAATAAAAAAAGATGGTGATGAAAGTTAAAATCAGTTTTGGGGAAAAAGTTTGGGGAGGTAAGATTCAAATTTTGGGGGTGGACGGTCGGATGGGTCTTGAAAAATAGGGAATCAAGAAATTGGGGGAAAAAGAGGGTGGTTTATTAATTGTGAAAAAAGATTTGTTTAGGAAAGAGGGAAGTAGGAAAAATATTTTAAAAGTTCAATGGGGGGAAGGTGGGGAGGAAGTTTCAGGAGGGAGGGAGGCTGGGATGTCATGCTGAGGGAATGTTGGGGGAATAAATGAGGAATTGAGTTTGGAAGTTGGGGAGGGGGGGAAATTAAAAAATGTTTTCCAAGGGCAAAGGGTTTTTGAGGGGTTGGGAAAGTAGGAGAATGGACCCAAAATATTCAAGAGTGTATCAAATCGGGTTTTTGGGAAGGAAGGCGGGGTAGGGGGCCAGGAAGGGTTGGGGGGGGGGTAAAGGAGGGTTCAGGGGTTGGCTTTGAGGCGGGGGGCGGTTTGAAGGATGAATGGGAAAAGGGGGTTTTTATACTTGACGGGCTGTTGGGGGTGGAGCAAAGTAACATTTATGAAGGGGGTTCCCCGGGAAACCGCAGGGCCGGGCTTGAGCCCGGAGAGGGGAAGTACAGTGCCTGCCCTGAAGGAGGGGTGTTAATGTTGCAGTTTTAAAAACTGTAGTGTAAAGCCCCTTTTGGGGAAACAGTGAGGTTTAAATGGTGAAAATTTTTTTTTTTTTGGGCCCCCCTGCCCCTTTGGGGGGAAACGGGCCCGGGTATAAAAAAAAAAAAAAAAAAATATATATATATAATAATATAAATTTAAATATATAATATATATATTATATATATTAAAAATTATAAAAATACATATAAATATATATATATTTATATATATATATATATATATATTTTATAAAAATTATATATATATATATATATATATATAATATTATATAATATATATATATTAAGATAAAAACAATCACTGAAAAAACTAATGAAATTCCAAGTACTTTCGTGATTTCTTACTTTGTCACAGACCTGTAAAAATAATAGAGCAGCAGAGGGTTTATAATTTTTAGATAATAGCTCACAGTCACTCCCGACATTACACCCGTCTCATTATGATGTTGGTGGGAAAAATTTAAAGACTTTTCAAACAGCGGAAATTCTTTTTGAATATTATTATTTATTTTTGTATCTAATTTTTGTAACCCTAAACACTATTCATAACGAATAAAAACATTTTTTTACGAAATTCAACTGAATTATACTTATAGTCATAAGCTTGTGTGATACAACTTTCTCGACCTTCTGAAATCAATTGTTTTGTTAAAAATCTCTGACATGAACAGAGCAATGTTTGACTTCAGAACATGGTGTTGTAATCTTGGGTCTAAGCTTTTCCCCCAGTTTGACTGTAATAAATTTTATTGTATTTTTCAGGGAATCTCGTAGCACAGCCATCAGTTTTTTTCGGGGGAATTTTTAATCTATTTACCTTTTATTGTACAAAATTTTTAAATACAACCCCGATTTTAAAATTCATAGGTAGAGAAGTATATATATTAAACAGTTAATTAAGTGGAAGCAAGTAAGTTTTTATTGAGGTCTGAACTTCAGCTGATTTTTTTTTTGAAAGTGGGTCTTGAGGCCACGCAGATGGTATTGCATATTTATGAAAGATATTATTTAGATTTCACCAAAGGTAATCTAGTAAGTTTTAAAATGCATTGTTTGTATTGAGTTCCTAGTGTTTCCCCTGGTTTTGATTCGTTTACATTCTTTTAGTTATGAAATACACAGCTAACTGGATGTTTGGGCAACGAAATACAATTAAGTCCTGATTAGGGTATGTTTCAAGCCAGCTGCTCAAAGGCATTTCTTAGAAAAGGGATGGGCATCCTGCATCTTCCACGATAATATCTTTCCCACCCTCGCTTCACTCTCACTATCTCTAGTAGCAAACCTCAAACTACTGCTGCTTCTGTAATTGTAAACTACACTACCACGGCTGTTGAAGTCATATTATTTCCAATGCTCACGTTGTTTAACTACAATTATAGTTCCGTTGTTTTACTTCGTCTACAGCGCAGTTGGTTGACTACTATGCAGCTCTGGTTGTCTGACTACCCAAATACTGGTTTTTGTTGTTTTAACTGCTACTGATACCCTCGTTGTTTGCTACTATACCTCTCGTTGTTTGATTACTACTGCTTTCGTTGTTTGATTGCTACTAATAGCTCTCATTTTTTACTAATACTTCTCTCATTTATTTACTACTACTCTCATTGTTTACCCTCAGTAAATTGTTTACTGCTACTGTTATCATTATTTACTTCTAGCATTTTTATTTTTTACTAATAGTACTCTCATTGTTTACTACTAGTACCCTCATTGTTTACTACTACTCTCAATGTTTACTTCTAGTACATTGTTATGCTACTGTTCTTATTGTTTTTCTAACAGTATCCTCATTGTTTTTTACTACCTGTATCATTGTTTACTGCTACGTTCTCAATGTTTACTAGTAGTACTCTAATTGTTTATGTAATGCTTTCCATTGTTTACTAATAATGCTCTCATTGTTTACTACTTTTCTCAATGTTTAGCATTAGCACTCCCGTTGTTTACTGCTAGTACTTTCATTGTTTACTAATAATACTTTCATTCCTTAACACTAGTGCTCTTATTTTTTATTACTAGCGCTCATTGTTTACTTCTAGTTCTCCCGTTGTTTACTATTAGGATATACTTTGTTTAATACAAGTACATACTCCCATTGTTTACCACCAGTAATCTTATTGTTTACCACTAGTACCCTCATTGTTTTCCATTGGTACTTTCGCTTACTACTAGTACTCTCACTGTATACTTCTAGTACTCTGTATATCAATGGTATTCAATACAGGCAGCCTCTTGATATTTACTTATGTAATTCTGACTACTGCTGTTCTGGTTGTTTGACTACTACTGTTCTGGTTGTTTGTCTACTACTGTTCTGGTTGTTTGTCTACTACTGTTCTGGTTGTTTGTCTACTGCTGTTCTGGTTGTTTGTCTACTACTGTTCTGGTTGTTTGTCTACTACTGTTCTGGTTGTTTGACTACTACTGTTCTTGTTGTTTGTCTACTACTGTTCTTGTTGTTTGTCTACTACTGTTCTGGTTGTTTGTCTACTACTGTTCTGGTTGTTTGACTACTACTGTTCTTGTTGTTTGTCTACTACTGTTCTGGTTGTTTGTCTACTACTGTTCTTGTTGTTTGTCTACTACTGTTCTTGTTGTTTGACTACTACTGTTCTTGTTGTTTGTCTACTACTGTTCTTGTTGTTTGTCTACTACTTTTCTGGTTGTTTGTCTACTACTGTTCTTGTTGTTTGTTTACTACAGTTCTGGTTATTTGACTACTACTGTTCTGGTTATTTGTCTACTACTGTTCATTTTGTTTGACTACTACTGTTCTTGTTGTTTGTCTACTACTGTTCTGGTTATTTGACTACTACTGTTCTTGCTGTTTGTCTACTACTGTTCTGGTTATTTGTCTACTACTGTTCTTGTTGTTTGTCTACTACTGTTCTTATTGTTTGTCTACTACTGTTCTGGTTATTTGACTACTACTGTTCTTGCTGTTTGTCTACTACTGTTCTGGTTATTTGTCTACTACTGTTCTTGTTGTTTGTCTACTACTGTTCTTATTGTTTGTCTACTACTGTTCTGGTTATTTGACTACTACTGTTCTTGCTGTTTGTCTACTACTGTTCTGGTTATTTGTCTACTACTGTTCTTGTTGTTTGTCTACTACTGTTCTTGTTGTTTGACTACTACTGTTCTGGGTGTTTGTCTACTACTTTTCTGCTTGTTTTACTAATACTGTTTTGGTTGTTTGAGTACTACTACTACTAATCTTGTTGTTTGACTACTACTACTTCTCTGGTTGTTTGACTACTACTGTTCTGGTTGCTTGAGTACTACTACTACTAATCTGGTTGTTCGACTACTACTACTACTACTGCTCTTGTTGTTAGACTACTACTACTACTGCTAATGCTCTGGTTGTTTGAGTAGTACTACTGCTACTACTACTACTGCTCTTGTTGTTTGCCTACTTCTACTGCTGCTCTGGTTGGATGACTACTACTACTACTGCTCTGGTTGTTTGACTACTACTACTACTCTGCTTGTTTGACTACTACTACTACTGCTCTGGTTGTTTGCCTACTGCTACTACTGCTCTGGTTGGTTGACTATTACTACTACTGCTCTGGTTGTTTGCCTACTGCTACTACTGCTCTGGCTGTTTGACTACTGCTACTACTACGACTACTACTACTACTATTACTACTGCTAATATTATACACAAATAATCCGCACATAGAAGACAGAAGGTTACAACGACATTTAGTTCCGACCTGGACCATGTATGATTCACAGTAACAGTGTGACGGAGCCAGTATGTATAGGCGAGGAGGAGAGGGACGGGACAAAGAGTGGAATGAAGTGGTAAGATAAGAGATAAGATAAGATAAGATTTCGTTCGGATTTTTAACCCCGGAGGGTTAGCCACCCAGGATAACCCAAGAAAGTCAGTGCGTCATCGAGGACTGTCTAACTTATTTCCATTGGGGTCCTTAATCTTGTCCCCCAGGATGCGACCCACACCAGTCGACTAACACCCAGGTACCTATTTGCTGCTAGGTGAACAGGACAACAGGTGTAAGGAAACGTGTCGAAATGTTTCCACCCGCCGGGAATCGAACCCGGGCCCTCCGTGTGTGAAGCGGGAGCTTTAGCCACCAGGCCACCGGGCCTGATAATGATGGAAGTGGAAGTAGTAGAAGTAGATTATTAGGAGGTAGTAGATTATGGGGAGTAGTTTTAGTGTCACAAGAGACAGAAAGGGGATACTCCTACTATTGCTGCTGCTCTTGTTACTAATAATATTGCAACTATTTCTACTAATTTTACTGCTGTAGCTTTGTCATACAAGTAATAATTACTTGCAGTTCTCGATAAGACTCTTTCACTTGTAAATATCAGTTATAGGCTCAGAGACTATATTCCATAGTTACTGTCATGTTTTCTCTGGTAACTTTCCCTATTTAACTCCCTAGACCCGAAACGGAATCCCAAGAAGCAAAAAGAATGACACTCTCTCAGTAATGAGCGCTCATTTTCTTTTAATTTTCTTTTCCTTGATGCTAGCCATATATAGTCGGGTAATTTATGCTACGTGTGGCTCAGGTTGCAAATTAATTTAATTTACTTGTAGGTCCTGTGTAAGCTTCTGCTAGAAAAACGTTGCTGCAGTACATAAAAATACATTGGCATCTGTTTGTATTCTGATGTCATCATAATCTTGGATTCTTATAAGCCTGACAAGTGTGTTGGACCGCACTAGCTGGTGTTGCCTGGGCCCTAAATCAGCATCCTTCTTCAAGAAGTTCAACAGCCAACTGACTGTCACCGACCACGTCAACAAGCAACTCTACCAAGTCTGGTCAAGAATCCTCTTCTCCCCTCAGCGAATATAAATTTCAATAATAGTTTCACCAGGTGGAACTGGCAACAGGAATTAAGTCAACATTAAGCTGGTAACTTGTCCGTCTGCTGCTGACTCATCAAGTATGGATTTGTGTCTCCGGCTGGTGGTTATGACTGCCCTGTTGGTCGCATTTTTCTCGATTACTAAGGCTGCTCTCTCACTGCAGAATGCCAATGACCCAAGTCTATTTTGGCAATAGCTCTATCATATTTTTTATTTTCAGAAATTGATGATAAGATTGAAGGGTGCAAGCTGCAGATCGTTAAGAACAAATGTATACTATGTCTCATAATAACTGGATGGAGAATCAAGCCTCAGTGTCGTTTTTTCTTAACGACTTCCACGGGTCTGCTTTTCTTTTCACCTCGAGTGAGCTTATATACATCGAACTAGCCACGACTCTGAGCTTGTCAAGCCTTATTGAAGAGATGCGAATTTAATAAGATCCCTACTTTAAATATTAGAATATTAGAACGAAAAATTGTCTCAGTATCGGTTCTACTTAGTGTATTTGTATTGTTATTGTTCAAGGAGTGAAGGAAGCTCAACCCATGTGAATAAATGGCATAAAATACTGACACAATGGAAACATAAACATATATGCAGTATAATGGGATTCTTTATTGACAACGTTTCGCCCACACAGTGGGCTTTTTTAAGTCACAAACAGATCTACCTGGGGTGGAAGGTACGCGAGTATTTATAGTCAGGTTCAGAATGCTGAGGTCAGGTGGAGAATGCTGCATCTGATGATGTACCGAGTGGGGTTATAGAGTCGAAAATCTTGGGTATCTTGGAAGTGAGATTGAATAAGTTTGTGAGCAGACCTTCTGCAGTGTTCTTCCATTCCTATGTTCTTATGTGGGATAGCGTTGAAGAAGTTTCTTGGCAAGTGGTTCAGCTATGTTAAAGAAGCCATTATTCTGGAGGAAGTTGTCGGATATAGAGATAAGTGATGATTCCAGGATTCTTCGGTACTGAGTGTTGTCTTCTGTGGCGATAAGTCTTGAGTTTCTGTAGTTTATTAAGTGGTTGTGTGAATTACGGTGTTGTACACAGGCATTCCTTGTATCGCCAGACCTGCTTGCGTATTGGTGTTCTGAAATACGTGTTTGGAGGTCCCTTGATGTTTCGCCCACGTATAATTTGTTGCGGTCATTACAAGGGATTATGTATTCCCATGCGGAGGATGGAAGCTTGTCCTGTCTATCACTGGTAATGTCCTTGATGGTCGTGGTTGTGGAGGTAGATACTTGGAATGAGGTATTGGAAAAGATGTTGGAAACGTGTTTGGCAATGGAGTTGGTGGGGAGGACTATGTATCTCTTCTCGGCAGTGTCTTCTCTGGGTGTGTTGAAGATGTTTAATGCCCGTCGTCTGCAGTCTCTGATGAAGTGATGAGGATAGTGGAGTTTAGAAAATACTTGTACAATTATAGTGCATTCTTCCTCAAGAAACTCATTGCTTCAGATTCTGAGTGCACGCTTTAGTTTTGATGTCGTGGTGAGAGTAGAAGTGGAGAAGATCGTTTTGGTTGGTGGGTTTTGCAGAGAAGAACATCAAGGAAAGGAAGAGTGTTGTCTACTTCTTCTTCAAGTGTGAACTGGATTGAAGGCTCGACCTGGTTGAGCTTGTCTTTGAGAGCTTGAACGTTGAAGCGTCTAGGAGTTATGAGGAGAATGTCGTCAACATAAAGGAGCCAGGTGACAGACGAAGGAATAATGGTGGAGAAACGTTCGGGTTCTAGATGCTCCATGTATAGGTTCGCCAGGACCGCACTGAGTGGCGAACCCATGGGTAGTCCAAAAGTCTGCTGAAAGAGGTGATTTTCGAAAGAGAAACACGTAAAGCCAACACATAGTTCAACAAGGTCGATGAAATCGCTAGCTGGAATAGGAAGAACAAGTGAATCGTCAATTTTCCTGCGCAATAGATCGATCTCTTGTGTAGTAGGTACTTTGGTGAATAGGGAAGTCACGTCAAGCCTGGAAAGTTTCTTGTTCCTCATATTGATGATGCGAATGCGATTGAGAAGATCACCCGAGTGTTTGAGATGTGCTGGACTGATAGTGCCCAATGACTCCGACTTCCAAAAAGGTTATCTTCAAGGCGTCGTCTCAGCAGCCATCTCAACACGCAGCTCCCCAGTCATACCTCGACATTACATCAATGCACTCAAAGGTTTAGCAGAAGACACGACCGCTGATAAAGGAGGTGGTGTTGTTATCATGAACACTGACGATTACAGAATCAAAATGCTCAATCTACTTAATGACCCAGATACCTACAAACCTCTCACAACTAACCAAGTGGACAACCTTACTAAAACTTTCTTCAAAGGACTCACACATTCTTAGGTTCCCAGAACAACGGAAGAAACTTCTTGCACACCATACCCAAAAACCCCCAGACCGCCAAATGTACGGCCTACCAAAAACCCCACAAGCTGGTATCCTACTGAGGCCCATATCCTCGGAATAGGCATTGCTCCGCCCCAAACTCTCAGGAATTCACGCCATACACATCTCTAAACTCTTGAGCACTATCAGTCCCAGCACATCTCAAAACACTCGGTGATCTTCTCAATCGCATTCGCAACATCAACATCATGAACAAAAACTTTCCCAGCCTTGACGTGACTTCCCTATTCACCAAAGTACCTACTACACAAGCCATCAAACTCTTGCGCAGGAAAATTGACGATTCCTTGATCTTCCATTCCAGCCAGCCCATTTCATTGATCTTGTTGAACTATATGTTGGCTTTTCGTGTTTCTCCCCGAAAATTGAATTCCCACTCCTACCACCCCAAAACCTAACACGGGAGGTTCCACTCCTACACGCCACACCTACACGGGGGTCCACTCCTACCACGCCACACCTACACGAGGTTCCACTCCTAAACCACGCCACACCTAACACAGAGGATCAACCCTACCACGCCACAACTACACGGAGGTTCCACCCTACCAACGCCACACTTACACGGAGGTTCCACTCCACCACGCCACACCTAACACGGAGGTTCCACTCCTTTCCACGCCACAAACCCACACGGAGGTTCCACTCCTACCACGCGAGACCTGCACGGGTTCCACCCCACCAGCAACACCTACACGGAGGTTCCACTCCAACCACGCCAGACCTGCACGGAGGTTCCCCCTCCTACCACGCAACACCTACACGGAGGTTCCACTCCTACCACGCCAGACCTGCACGGAGGTTTTCCCCTCCTACCACGCAACACCTAATCGGAGGTTCCACTCCACCACGCCACACCTACAAAGGAGGTTCCACTCCTACCACGCCACACCTGCACGGAGGTTCCACTCCTACCCACGCAACACCTATTCGAGGTTCCACTCCTACCACGCCAGACCTGCAAAGAGGTTCCACTCCTACCACGCCACACCTACACGGAGGGTTCCATTCCTACCACCCACCACCTACACGGAGGTTCCCCCCTACCACGCCAACCTACACGGGGGTTCCACTCCTACCACGCCAGACCTGCACGGAGGTTCCACTCCTACCACGCAACACCTTTTTCGGAGTTCCACCCTACCACGCCAGAACCCGCACGGAGGTTCCACTCCTACCACGCCACACCTACCCGGAGGTCCATTCCTACCACGCCACACCTACACGAGATTCCACTCCTACCACCCACACCTACACGGAGGTTCCACTCCTACCACGCCACCCCCTACACGGAGGATCAACCTCATACCACCCCCACACCTACAAGGAGGTTACACTCCCAACACGCCACACCTACAACGGAGTTCCACCCTACCACGCACACCTACAAAGGAGGTTCCACTCCTACCAGCCACACTTACACGGAGGTTCCACTCCTACCACCCAAAAACTTACACGGGGGTTCCACTCCTACCACGCCACACCTACACGGAGGTTCCACTCCTACCACGCCACACTTACACGGAGGTTCCACTCCTCCACGCCACACCACACGGAGGTTCCACTCCTACCACGCCCCACCTACACGGAGGTTCCACTCCTACCACCCAACACCTAACACGGAGGATCAACTGCACCACGCCACCCCTACACGGAGGTTCCACTTACCACACCCACCTACACGGAGGGTCCACTTCCAACCACGCCCACCCCACACGGAGGTTACACCCTACCTCGCCACACCTACACGGAGGTTCCACTCCTACCATGCCACACCTACACGGAGGTTTCCACTCCTACCACGCCACACCTACACGGAGGTTCCACTCCTTCCACGCCACACCACACGGAGGTTCCCACTCCTAACCACGCCACACCTACACGGAGGGTTTCCCCTCCTAACACGTCCAAAACCTACACAGAGGTTTTCCCCTCCTACAACGCCACACCTACACAGAGGTTTCCACTCCTACCACGCCACACTTTTCAAGGGGGGTTCCACTCCTTCCACGCCACACCTACACGGAAGGTTCCACTCCTACCACGCCATACCTACACGGAGGTTTCCACTCCTACCCACACCACACTTACACGGAGGTTCCACTCCTACCACGCCACACCTACACGGAGGTTCCACTCCTACCACGCCACACCTACACGGAGGTTACACTCTTACCACGCCACACCTACGCAGAGGTTCCACTCCTACCACGCCACTCCTACACGGAGATTCCACTCCTACCTCGCCACACTTACACGGAGGTTCCACTCCTTCCACGCCACACCTACACGGAGGTTCCACTCCTACCACGCCATACCTACACGGAGGTTCCACTCCTACCACACCACACTTACACGGAGGTTCCACTCCTACCACGCCACACCTAGACGGAGGTTCCACTCCTACCACGCCACACCTACACGGAGGTTACACTCTTACCACGCCACACCTACCAGAGGTTTCCCCTCCTACCACGGCCACTCCTACAAGAGATTCCACTCCTACCTCGCCACACTTACACGAGGTTCCATTCCTACCACGCCACACCTACACGGAGGGTTTCCCCTCCTACCACGCCACACCAAAACGGGGGTTCCACTCCTACCACGCCACACCTACACGAGGGTTTTTACTCCTACCACGCCACACCTACACGGAGGTTCCCCTCCTACCAATGCCACACCTACATGGAGGTTCCACTCCTACCACGCCACACCTTCACGGAGGTTCCACTCCTACCACGCCACACTACACGGAGGTTCCACTCCTACCACGGCCACACTTACAAAGGAGGTTCCACTCCTATCACGCCACACCTACACGCAGGGTTTCCCCTCCTACCCACGCCACACCTACACGGAGGTTCCACCCTACCACGCCTCACCTACCGTAGGTTCCACTCCACCACGCCACACCTAAACGATGGCTCCACTTCTACAACCGCCAACACCTACACGGAGGTTCCACTCCTACCACACCACACTTACACGGAAGGTTCCACCCTACCACCCCACACCCACGGAGGTTTCCCCTAATACCACGGCCACACCTACACGGGGTTCCACTCCTTCCACGTCAGACCTACACGGAGGTTCCACTCCACACACGCCACACCTACACGGAGGGTTCCACTCCTACCCACGCCACACCTACACGGAGGTTCCACCCTACCACGCCACACCTACACGGAGGTTCCCCTCCTACCATGCCACACCTACATGGGGGTTCCACTCCTACCACGCACACTTACACGGAGGGTTCCATTCCTACCACGCCCCACCTACAAGGAGGTTCCACTCCTACCACGCCCACACCTACACGGGGGTTCCACTCCTACCACGCCACACACGGAGGTTCCACTCCACCACGCCACACCTTCATGGAGGTTTCCCCTCCTACCACGCCACACTTACACGGAGGTCCACTCCTACCACACCACACCTACACGGGGGTTCCACTCCTAAACCACGCCACACTTACACGGAGGTTCCACCCTACCACGGGCCCCACCTACACGAAGGTTCCACTCCTACCACGCCACACCTACATGGAGGTTCCACTCCTACCACGCCACACCTACACGAAGGTTCCCCTCCTACCACGCCACACCTACATGAGGTTCCACTCCAACCACGCCACACCTTACACGGAGGGTTTCCATTTCCCACCACGCCACACCTTCAAGAAGTTCCACTGCTACAAAAAGCCACACCTACACGGAGGTTCCACTCCTACCACGCCACACTTACACGGAGGTTCCACTCCACCACGCCACACCTTCACGGAGGTTCCACTCCTACCACGCCACACTTACACGGAGGTTCCACTCCTTCCACTCCACACCTACACGGAGGTTCCACTCCTACCACGCCACACCTACACGGAGGGTTTCCCCTCCTACCACGCCATACCTACATGGAGGTTCCCCTCCTACCAAGCCCCCACCTATACGGAGGTTCCACTCTTACCACGCCACACTACACAGAGGGTTCCACTCCTACCACGCCACACCCTACCCGGAGGGGTTTCCCTCCTTCCCGCCACACTTACACGGAGGATCCACACTGCCTACCACGCCATACCTACACGGAGGTTCCACCTCCTACCACGCCAACCTACACGAGGTTTCCACTCCTTTTTCCCGTTTCCTAGACCAACATGATTTTGGCTAGGTCATATGTCGTTTACCAGAAAAGTGGAAAAAACCAGCTATATCTAACTGTATTTTTGGGATAGGGTTGTTTATTCAGTTTTTTGCAACACTGATCTTTCTTATGAAGGACCTTTGTGAGCCTTGATCAAATATGTTAGCACATTGGTTTTGTGTAATTTATTAGATAACTCAACTCGAGCTATCGGAGAGCATTGCTTTAAACTTATCTCTCACATTAATGCGTTGCTTGTTGACTTCCTGATTCTGTGGAAGTCTGCTGCTGTTCAGCAAAAGTATTTGGGCATAAGCTGTAAAGATGCATACCCTTGCATTTAAAACACTTCTTCATGAGCATTTTCCTCCCTTGTGTTCACCTAAACACTTGATGCATCTTTTCAGCTGATGAACACGTTGTTTACGTGCCTCCATTGAGGGGTATTTACTACAATACTGTGCCCAATTGTTTCCATCACAAAGTACACATTTTGGAGTACGTTTATGTATGACAGTCCTGTTTACTGTCTATTGTAAATTTAACAGCTTGAATTATCATTTTTGGAAGAAAAAAATTTAACCAGTTGATAAGTTGGGGTTTAAAGCGAAAAGGTATTGATGAAAAAAACCCAAAGCCCACAAGATCTAAAACTTAAAACCAATATTGGGACACGTCAAAAAAAAGATAAACAGTATTGGGTTAGGAAAACCTTAAATTTTAAATCCACACATTTTACCTAGAAATTTAATCCCCAAGGTTTTTGGGACAAATGAAAGCAAAAAAATTACATGTCAGGAAGAACCCCGAGCTACGACGGTCCAATGATAATTCAAACAAAAAAACATTTAAAAAAAATTTCTTTGAGGAAATATTCGAAGATAATTTAAAGGGAAAACGCCCCAATTACCCTCCCGCACCATGGAGTCAAAAAATTCTGAAACCACTCCACAAGGGTGGTTGTATAAAATTGCAGCGCACGTCCCAAATAAAAAATTTTAAAGCAAGTCTTAAGGGCCTTTTCCGAGACCGGACCCCACAAAACGAAAAACCCTTGGAAAACTTCTTATGAAATTTTCGCCCAAACCCATATCCCTACAGGGCCTAAATTTATTTCCAAACTTTTTTTAAGTGGGACTACAAGAAATAGATACATTAATATCCGATTCTTTGCCTGAAAATCCACATAAACCTCAAAGCCTGTGAAAACTTATCGTTTCAAATAAAGTATTATTTGGTGCAACATCCCCTTTTTTATTTAAACAAAGCTACTCAAAAACACTTTTGAAAAACCCTAAAAGTCCCTTCAAAGAAGCCCTTAAAAGAAAATTTTTCAATGGGACAATCTTCAAGATACTGTGAAAAAAAGAGGGGAAATTTGAAATCCCTATACAAGAAGCTAAAAAGGGAAAAGAAAGAAAAAAATATGCCTCTAAGGATGGGGAATAAAAAAATTTCAAAGAAATTTAAAGGGGAAATTTAAACAAAGAAGTTTCCCCTAAAACTAAAATTTCCCTTTTGATTGCAAAAATTTATGCGGGGACAAAATTTTGGAACACCCCGGAAGAAATTTTGAGTCTCAAAGGAAAAACAATAAATCATGAAAAAAACACCACTAAACTTTTTTTTACTGTAAAGGGGTTTATAAACAATGTTTTGACCCTTCTAGGACTCGCCCCTAAACCCAATTCCCCAAAAAAAAGGTAAAATCCCTTGCAAGATGCAGGGGAAAACCCAAAATTTGGAGGGGGTTAGAACTTTGCCTAAAATGAGTCAAAAAGGGGATGAAAAAACCAAGGGTTTAAACAACTTCATCAAATTAAATTTCCCGAAAATGGGTTCAAGAGGGAAACAAGTACAAAAATTACATGTTTTTTTGTGATCTCAACCAGGGGTTTTAGGGGCGCTCTACTTACAGAGTAATGTTTAAAAGGAAGTACCCCAAATTTAAAACTTCAAAGGCCAGGGTAGCACCCTTGAAGGTCAAAAACAGAAACCAAAATTTGGGGAACTGCCGCACTTTTATTTTGGTAAAAAATTTAAAGTTTCTATCTCAACAAAGTCCCTTGTAAACTCACTTTTGAGAAAACCGTGATCTAAAGTGAAAATGAGGCAGTTCCCCCAGGGTTAAAAATAAAAAGAGTAAGCTGGTCAAGACAGAACAGAGTACAAAATAAAAGAGATGCAAGAGTTTAAATCTTTTTCTTTCACGCCCTCTCCCCAAGAGAATCCACGACATTTTTGTCCCCCGTGGTGCCCCCACTCAAAAAATTTTTTGGAAAAAAAAATTAATGGCTCCAGGGACCGAACTGGCCCCTAATAAAAAATAACTGGCCCCACAAAAAGCTCACATTATGCCAGAAAAACAGCCCTTCTTGAACACAGCAGAAATAAGTTTTGAAAAAATTACTGCCAGCAGACAAAAAACGAAATAGCCATTGATGGATCTAAATCCCTCATCTTTGGGAAAAACTCTTAAAGATTTAAACAAGCTTTTTGTTTTTAAAAAACCCTTAAAGGAATTAAACCGATTTTTGAATTCGGGAACCCTTTTAAATACGGGAGAAACAAATACAAAAGACTTTTTCTCTACAGAAAAAAATTTCTAGAAACACAAGAAAAAATCCCCAAAGAAACCTGCCCATGAAATTTCTTTAGGCCCTTTAAACCGCCCTCAGAAAAGATTAAAAATTTCAGGAAGAATTCAAAAACCCTTCACTCCCAAAAGAACCCATACATCCAAAATTGACCCCCAAAGAATCATTGGTTTGACAAAACTGTTTGTGCCAAAACCCCACAGTAACGTTTTTTACAGGGTGGGTACCCTACACATTTTGTCTATACGACAATCCTATTTGAAACCTAAAGGGGTCACAAATTTGTGAAAAAAAAAATAAAGGACTGTTTTTATTTTGTGGGTCACTACGATAGGCGAGTATGTCAGTACCGGGCCACCTCCATATCCCTCTGAAAGAGTTTGTAAATCCCATTTCCATTTAAAGGTACATGGTAATTATACTGGACCAAAAATTTTTTAACCAAAACATTGACAAAGTTCCCATCAAGGTGAAACATCTTTTTTTCCCCCTTGTGCAAACAAGAGCAAAAAACAAAGAAGTAGCCAAATGACAGCCCTTGCTGAAATTTTTATAAAATTTAAATTCAAAAGGTTTGCAGCCAGAAGGGCATTCCCAAACCTGATATTTCAGACAATGCAACAAACCCAAAAAATTGCGGGTGCTGCTTTATAAGCAAAAACTTTGATCAACCAGAATTAAAAACAGTTTGCGAATCAACGCAGATGTCGTTGGAATACATTCCTCCTAAATCTCCAGGGCCACGGGGGTTTTTAAAATAAAAATTTGATGGGCATTGTAAACGTTTTTAAAGGGAAAAGACTCTTCATCGTCAGAAAATTTCGATTTAGAAAAATTTCTTCAGTTTTGGGGGCTGAAATAGAAAATATAGTTAACAACAGACCTCTAACCCTTTTTACCGATGATCTGGACAATTTAGAAGGTTAAGTCCCTTTTCAAATTTTCTCCATGGGAGAAGCCGAACCTGTTTTCCCCCCATGAATGATAAAGAAAACATATAGGAAAACCCCACTTTTTCGAACCTGAGCAACTCAGACTAAATTCAAACCCCCTTTAAAAAAGTGATTGAACGTTGGGAGAAAAATTTCGAGAAGACTATTTTCCCCTCATTGGGAGAACACTTTTCCCTGGAGCGGGTTCCGGGAAAAACATAAGTCCTTTAAAGAAACCCGGGGACCTTTTGTATTATCGGGCAATAAAGGACCGGGCCCAATGGGCCCCGGGGAAAAAATTTTGACCATAAAATCCGGGTGCAAATGGGAAACATCAGGACATTTTTATTTTTTTGAGCAAAAAGGGGGAATTTTAATAACGGACAATAAATTTAAAAAATTTTCCCTTAAAAATTTTCACAGTGTTGAAAACAAAATTAGTGATTCTCCAGACAAACCCCACAGGGTAAAGCTGTTCAGAAAAAACAGCATGTTGGCGAGTGAGAAAAAATTTAAAATTTAAAGTTTAAGGGATGGGAAAAGTTTTACCTGCAGCGAACCCCCGCCGCCCCCCAGTGTGGAGAAAATTTTTTCCGGAGGGGGGGATCAGCCCCCTTCAGCCCCCTTCAACCCTTTCACCCCTTTCCCGCCCTGAGGGGCCAAGCCCTCTCAGAAGGGGGGAGCGTTTTTGTTTACTGCTAGAGTGAGGGAATTGAACAAGATGCAAAAGGGAAAAAGGAGCATTTTTTTTTTTGTGCTGGGGGCAAATGAAGGGGATGGAGCGCTGTACCTCTGGGGACCCCTCCTTGACCTAGAGAGAGTAACACGACGCCAGGAAAAAACCAAAAAGAACACGACTGTGCGGATAGGTGGACAAAGTTTTCTCAAACCCAAAAACGATAAACATAAAAAAGTGTGATCAGCTTCCCTTTGATTAAAATTGGAAACAATAAAGAAAAATCTTGTGGAACATAGGTCCATGTGCTTTTCCCAGACAATTTAAGACGTGGACAAACCAAGGGGCACTTCACTTCTATCAATCCCGATATCCTGTCGAAGGTTGAGAAAACCATGCTCAAAGTTTCAAAAGCAAGGGAAAAAACGAAATCTTTTGATCGGGGGGTTTCGCAAATTTTTCCCCTTTTTGTCACAAGGAGTTTGTAACAACCTATAATCGGCCCGTAAAAAGGGACTTTTTAGCCAAACAAGTAAAATTCGTTTTTACCATCAACGAATGAAATATGGGTGACATAACACCCCCAGGGGTAATTTTAAATTAAAAAATTGTATCCTTACAGCCCCCCTGCGTGATGGTTTCCCACAGCTTCTAGACCTCGGGCTGCAGGGGGGGCGGTTTAAAACGAATTTTCCCGTCATTTTCAGCTAAGTGCATTATAATAGTTAATAAAAACACAAAACAGGAAAAGGCCCAAAAAACCCCAACAAATTTTGTCCCGTCTTAAGAAGGAAAGCTTTCTCTCCCTTTTGACCCCCTGCCTTTGGCCCTTTAAGCAGGGCTTTTCCATTTTTCCCAGCTAACTTAAACCAAGTTTTTGGGCCCACAATATTCCCGGGCCCATTACTAACCCATGTTAAAAGGGCTTAGGTCCCACATTATAAATTTTCTACAAGTTTCCTTAGTAACCCCAAAAAATTTTTAAAATACTAACAAAAACAAAACAAATCTCCTTTTTCCGAAGAAAAAATTTTTAAATTAAAAAAAAATGCCCACCAAAACCATCGCCCACCAAGAGAAGCTGTTTGTTAGGGGGGGGGTACAAAGGGGGTCCAGCCAGGGCCTCCCGAACGGCCATGCTGGATCTGCCTTTTAGAACTTTAGGGACCCCAAAAAAATTTCCCCATCCTCCCGCCAGCGGGGGTAGGGGGCTAAGTCTAGATCAAGTCGCCTCCCCCCAGGGGCCCTTTCCCCTGGGCCCAGGGCTTTAGCCCTTTTTTTTTGGGCGCCGGGCCGGGTTTAGCTTGGTCAGCCTCTTGGGCAAAATTTTCCCCAATTTTCCCGGGCCCACCCCGGGGGGACCCCCGGAGGCAAAAACCGTTGATGGGTCTTAAAGTCCCCGACACCCTTCCCTTCCTCCCTTCCCCCATTCTCAAACCCCCCCACCCCTTTTCTGGGGTGGTTGACACTACCAAGGGGCCCAAAAGGGGCCCGTATGCCCGGGCCCCGGATTTTTTAAATAGCAAACCCGGGCCCCTTCCCCTTAGCATCATTTAATTTTTCCTTAGGGGCGGCCCAAGAAATGTTCCCGCAAGGTTGTCAAGGTTTAAACCCCGGGGCCACACCTTGGTTTTTTTTTGTCCAGGATGTTCACCAGTCTGTTTGTTTACCCGTGCAGTTCTTCATTGATGGGGGGGGCCCTCGGCCCAAAAAATCCAGCTCCTTGGGAAAACTGACTTTAAAAATTTTCGGGGAAGGGCCAACCTCCTTCCAAACAGCATGTTTTGGGGTGAGAGTTTCCCTCCCAAAAACCCCATTTTGTACTAGGTCAAGGCCTGTTATGACCTTGCCCTATCTCAACTAACCTGCCTCAGTTCATCAAAGCCCCTCTCCGCGGCAAGACCTTCCGAATGCCCCCTTGACTGTGCCCCCATCGTTCCTAAACCCCTTTTTCCAAGGCCCCCGGGAGCAAAGAACCCCACTGCCCTCATTCTCTCAGGTGTTCTCGTACTTCTCCTTGCCCCTAAATTTCCTGAAAACTTTATCGGCCCCGACCAAAACCCTTTAAACTTGTGGCCATGGAATAACCCCAATCCGGCCCCTAGACTGGCGTAAACCTCCTAAACCTAAAAAAGGGTCCGGAATTTTGCCCCCAAATGAGTTGAGATTGGCCAATCGGGGCGAAATCCTTTTGGGGCCCCCCACCCTTTCGCCCTGGTTTTTTTCTGTTAGCCCCGGTTAGTTATTCCCACAGTCTAAAGGGGCCGCCGGGACCCGCCCTGGGCACGGTGGTGGACCCTGGGAGGGTGGGTCCCCATGCCCGGGCCCCAGCCCTTTTCAACCATTAGCACCCTTTTGAGGCATTTACCCTTCAAAAAGTAATTTTACGTAGGCATAGGGTATCCCCAAAAACCCCCCTTTAAAAAGGTCCCGATGGCACGAAAAGGCTCTAACCCCCTTTTTTCCCCAACACGGATGTTTGGCCCCCAAGCTACTAAATTTTTGTATTCTTCCCCTGCACTTATTGCCCCCATGATCTAGGAAAAATCCCAAAAGTGAACCAATTTCTGTTCCCGAGTCGCGTTGACACCGTCCGAGCCATAACCGCTCCCTGGTCCCCGTACTTCCAGCACTCCTGGAAAACCCCCCTTTTGGACTGCCTTATCCAATATTCTCTGGACCCACGAAGAAATGTCGCCTTGCTTAACCCTTTTCAGAGCTTCCTCACAAAAAAACCATTTCCGGACCCATAAGTTTTTCCTCCAAGAGGAGTACCCTGGGGTCAAATTTTCATGTCGGGTTTCCCCGAAAGTGTACATCTGCTGGTTGTCTCCCCGAATTTTTTTCTCCGGCCACAATCCCTTGCCGGGGGGGGAAACCAGCTGGGCCTTTGAACCAAATCCGCTTTTACTCAGCTTTTTGTGTGTCACCCCTCGGCTTTATCAGTCGGCTGGGTTTTGATCTGTAGGCACATACAGAAAAAATTTTTGACGTTGACTGTAGTTCCCCCACCCCTTTACCCAATTCCTACAAGGGGGGCTAGACCTTTTGTTCTGGACCCCTGTAAGGCACCTCCGAGTCTGCCATACATATGGTGTCACCCCAATTTTTCCCAAAACCTCCTCAAAAGTACTTTCCCATCTTGCTCCCCGCAACATCGCCAGCCTACTTTGGGACGAGCAATCCTTTTAGGGGTGTCACCCCGCAC
>NC_069468.1:579543-615305 GCF_026875155.1 Cherax quadricarinatus
AGGGGAAAACGCGGGAACCCACACTGAATTTTTTTGACCCCGGGCCTACTCCTCTTGAGGAAACTTAAGGAGTCACGGAAAGGGTATTTCAATTTGTGAGGAAGCTGCATGACAAGGTAAGCCAAGGTCGACAGTTGTCTCTCGTGGGTCCCAGAGAATATTGGATAAGGCAGTACCAAAGGGAGAGGTTTCCAGGAGTGCTGGAAGTACTTGCGACCAGGCAGCAGGTTATGGCGTCAGGACGCGTGTCCAACGACGACTCAGGGAACAGCAAATTGGTTCACTTATTGGGATTTTTCCTAGATCATGTGGGGCTAATAAGATGCAGGGGAAGAATACAAAACTCTGAGCTCAGCTATGGGGCCAAACATCCCGTGCTACTGGGAAAGGAGGGATGGGCGATAGAGCTATTGATACAAGATGCCCATCAGAGGACCTTACATGGGGGGTTTGGAGATACCCTCACCTGCCTACGTCAGAATTACTGGGTACTGAAGGGTCGAGCTGCCGTCAAAAGGGTGCTAAAGAGTTGCACGGTCTGCCGGCGGTACGATGGGAGGACCCTACCATACCCAGGTCCACCACCGCTGCCTCAGGAGCAGGTACATAGTGACAGGCCCTTTGAGACTGTGGGAATAGACTATACTGGGGCTATCACATTGAAGAACCCAGGAGACGAAAGGGTGGGCCCTCAGAAAGTATATATCTGCCTGTTTACTTGTGCCACTACTCAAGCGGTGCATTTGGAGTTGGCAGAAGATATGTCAACAGAGACTTTCTTGAAGTTGTTCAGGAGGTTTACAGCCAGATTCTCGTGCCCGCGATTGATTATCTCGGACAATGGCACAAGCTTTAGGGCGGCTGATAAAGTTTTCAGGAATCTTAGGGACAACGGAGAAGTACGAGAACACCTGAAGAGAATAGAGTGCGAGTGGAGGTTCATAGCTCCCAGGGTGCCTTGGCAAGGGGGATTCTAGGAACGCATGGTGGGCACAGTCGAAGGGTGCATTCGGAAGGTCTTGCACAGCAGGAGAGTGAGCTTTGATGAACTGAGGGCAGTGTTAGTTGAGATAGAGGCAAGAGTCAATAACAGGCCTCTGACCTATGTACAAAATGGGATTGATGAGCAGGAAGCTCTCACCCCCAATCACATGCTGTTTGGAAGGAGGATTGAGCCCTTCCCCGCAATTTTGAGTCAGTCTTCCAAGGAGCTGGATTATTATGGGCCAGATGGTCCCCCCATCAATGAAGAACTGCACAGGAGTCACAACAGACTGGTGAACATCCTGGACAAATGGAACCAGGTGTGGCACAGGGATTACTTGACAACCTTGCGGGAACATTTCTATGGTGCCGACCCTAAGGCAAATAAAATGATGCTAAGTGAAGGGGACCTGGTGCTAGTAGAATCCGAGGCGCCCCGGGCATACTGGCCTCTTGGCCTGGTAGTGTCAACCCACCCAGACAAGGCTGGGCGGTTGAGAATGGTGAAGGAGAGAATGAATGGTGTCGAGACTATAAGACCCATCAACAGGATTTTGCCTCTCGAGGTCCACACGGTGGGACCAGGACATGAGAAATTAGACCAGAGGCTGACCAAGCTGAACGGCCGGACGACCCATAAAACGGCGCTCAAGTCCTGGGCCCACTGGGAGGGCCTGCGGGAGGCAGACTTGATCTAGACTTAGCGCCTACCTTCGCTGGCGGGAGGATGTGGAAATTTATTTGGTCCCTAAAGTTCTACAGGACAGATCCAGCATGGCCCGTACGGGACGGCTTGAGCTGGAGGGCCCCTTTGTACCCCCCCCAAAAACAGCATTCTCTCTGGTCGGCGAGGGATTCTTGGTAGCATGTATTTAATTATAGATTTAATTCTTCAGGAAGGAGTAGGTAGTTTTACTGTTAGTTATTAATATTAGGTTAAAAAAGGGCAAACTGTAGTAATAAAATGTAGACCTAAGACCTTAACATAGGTAGTAAAGGCCGATAATGTAGGCAAACACTAGGATAAGTTAGCTAGGGAGAACTGGGCCCAGGGCCCTAGCTTGAAGGACGGGGCAGGGTCACAAAAGAGAGAATAGCGTCCTTCTTAAAGACAGACAACCATCTGTTGAATTTTTTGCCTTACAGCTGTGTTAAATTACTATTTATAAGAACACTTAGCTGATAAAACAGCAATTTCGTCAACAGCCGCCCCTGCAGACAGGTATAGAGCTTCCCGAAACCATCACAGCAGTGGGGCAGTCAAGAGATACAATTTGTAAGAATAAATTACCCCTGAGGGGGTGTTATGTCAGCATATTTCATTCGTGATGGCTGACGAAATACTTACTTGTTTGGACTCAAAATTTCCACACCTTACTGCCGATTATAGGTTATTCAAATCTTGTGCTAAAGGAATTGCCAATCCCCGATCTAAAAAGAAATTCGAAACATACCTTGCTCTTTGAAACGTGAGCTTGGGGGTTCCAACACCTTCGACGATATCGGTGACTTGTTAGACTGAATTTCCCTTTGGATGTCCAGTTTTTCCTTTTGTCTAGGAAACGACACGACACTATTTCCCAAGATTGTCTTTATTGTTCAAAATGTAATCACAAGAGAAGCTGACACACTTATCTTTGTTATCGTGTTTGGTGAGACACTTTGTCCACACTAAAGCAAGATCAGTTTTCCCTTGTTGGTTATCTGGCGTCATTGTTACTCCACTAAGTCAAAGAGGGTCTGCAGTGCTACAGCGCTCCATGCCATCACTGCCCCCAGCACAAACAAAAAAAAATGCTACCTAGTACCTTGGCATCTGTGAATCAATTATCACTTAGCATAAACTATTGCCGCTCGCCCCTCTAGAGGGTTTGGGCCCCTCAGGCGTGAAAGGGGCTGAAAAAGGGCTGAAGGGGGCTAAGGGCTGATACCCCCTCTGGAGAAAATTTTCCACCACTGGGGGCGGCGAGGTTCGTTTGCGGGTGAACTTTTTCATCACTTAACATTAATTTAATTTTCCTACTCGCCACCCTGCCTGCTTGTCTTTTCAAAGCTTTAGTCTGTGTGGTGTTGGGAATCACACTAATTTGTTTTCAAACTGTGTAAATTCTACGGCACTATTTATTTAATTCCGCTTATTCACCTAACTTTTGCTCAAAACATTCAACTGTCCTATGATCCATTTGCATCAATTTTTGGCACATTTTCCAAAGTGGCCATTGGACCTGGGACCATCCATTGTGATAATCAACTATTCACAGGTCTTAAGACTTATGTTTTTCCGGGACACCCTCCATGGAAGTGTTCTCTCAATGAGTAATATCTTCTCGCCAAATTTCTCCCAACGTTCAATCACTTTTTTAAGGGTGTTTGAATTTACGTTGAGTTGCTCAGTTCGAAATAAGTAGATCCCTATTATTCTTTATATTCATGGAGAACAAGGTTGAGCCTTCTGCCATGGAGAAATGAGATGGAACTTAACACTTCTAAATTTGGTCCAGATTCATCGTAAACATAAGTTAGAGGCCCCTGTTTTTAAACTTTTATTTTCTATTTCAGTCAAAACTGTAGGGAATTCTTTAAAGGGTCGATTCTTGACATAAGAGTCTTCCTTAAACAAACGTTTACAATGCGTCATTCTTCATAAATTTTCGCCGTGCCATGAATTTAGGAGGAATTACTCCAAACGACACTGCGTTTGATTCAGCATTGTTGTACTTCGGTTGACAAGACCCTTGCTTATAAAAGCAGCCCAGCAATAAAGTTCGTGCATTGTCTGAAATCATCAGTCTGGACTCCCTTCTGGCTGCAAACCTTCTGAAAAATTTGGAAAAGGTTTCAGCAGACATTCATTTGGCTATTTCTAATGTATGCTCTATTTTTTGTAGCACAAGGAAACAAACAGATGTACACCTTGAGGGAACTTTGTAAACTGTTTTGGTTAAAATTAATTGGTCCCAGTATATCATCACTTGTCACCTCAAAGGGAAAGTGGTATGGACAAACTCTTTCAGAGGATATGGGGGTTTGGACCTGGATAAGAAAATACTCGCGTATCGTAGTGCCCGACAATTTAATACAGTCCTTTATTTGTTTTTTCACACTTTTCGAACCTTGGGGTACCCAGTAGGATTGTGTATATGACAAAGTGTGTATTTACTCCACCATGTAACACGTTATGTGGGCGTTTTGCACAATCGTTTTTCAGCCAATGATTCTTGGGGAAAATATTGGATGTAGGCTTTTTAGTATGAAGATATGAATTCTTCCTCGACATCTTATAATCTTTTCTGAGTCGAGTAAATCCAAAAAATTAATCATGACAGTTTTCTTTGGGGATTTATTTTGTGTTCTAGAAATTTATATTTTTGTAGAGAAAACGTCTTTCTGATTAGTTTCACCCAGTTATTTAATGGTTCAAGACATTCATAATCAGGTTTAATTCTTTAAGAATTTAAAGACAGAGCGGTTAACCCTTTTAAAGAGTTTACCCAAGAGGGTATTAATCATCAATGACTATTTCCGTTGTGTCTGCTGCAGTATTTACACAACTTATTATCTGCTGTGTCAAGCAGACTGTTTCTTCTGGCATAAGTGCCCCTTTTTGGTGAGGCCAGTTATTTTCATTAGAGGCCGGGTCGGTCGGGGAGCCATAATTTATTATCACAAATTTCTTGATGGGAAAACCACTTGACAACATGTCGCTGGATTCTCTTGGGTAGAGACGTGAAGAAAGAGATAATCTATCTGCATCTCTTTTATTTCTCTACTTGTTCTGTACATAGACCGCTTACTCTTATTATTTCTAACCTGGAAATTTGCCCATTATCCCCTCCAGATCACGGTTTTCTCAATAGTGAGATGAATCAAGTACTTTGTTAAATATAGACAAGCTAATTTTGTACCTACATAGAGTGCTGTCAGTTCCAATTTTGGTATGTTTTCTGACCTTCCAGGGTGCTCCCCTGGCCTTTGAAGTAAATTAGGGGTACTTCCCTTCACATTTTACTCATGTAAGCTAGAGGCCAAACCTCTGGTTGAACGCATCAACGAACACATGTAATGTGAAACTTGTTTCCCTTTGACCTATTTGTCTGGGAAATTTAATTTGATGAGTTGTTTAAAAACCTTGGATATTTCATCCCATGCTTGACTCATTTTCTAGAGCAAGTTCTCACCCCAAACCAATTTGATTTTTCCAAGCATCTTGCATAAGCATTTTCCTTTTTATGGAATTGGTGAGACGGGGGGTCCTAGGGTCAAAACATTGGATACTCTGACGAAACTACGTTTAGGAGTGCTGCTGATTTTATGTTTATCCTTTTGAGACTCAAAGTATCTTCCTGTGTGTTCAATTAAGTCCCAGATATTGTTGCAATCAGGAATTTCAGTTTTAGGGAACTCTTTGGTGTAATTTCCCTTATTGCTTTGAATGGTTTCCCATCCTTAGAGCTTTTTGCTTCTTTTCTCCTTGTTAGCTTCTCTGTATTAGGGATTTCAATCCTCCTTTATTCCGTATCTTGAAGATTGCACTAGAACTTTTTTTTAAAGGGACTTCTTTGAAGGGACTTTCAGATTTTTTTCAAATGTGTTTTTTTAGAGTAGCTTTAGTAAGATGGAGTGGAGTTGCACCAATAATATGTTTGAAACGTAAGTTTTTCACAGGATTTGAGGATCTTGTGGATTTTCAGGCCACAAATCGAGTATAATTGTATCTTTTCTTTAGTCCTACTCTTAAGAAAGTTTTGGGAAATTTACAGCCGTGAGGCATATGGGTTTGTGCGAAATTTCATAAGCACGTTCTCCAAGCTTCTCGTTAGTGAGGGGTCCGGTCACAGACAGTCATTAAGACTTGCTACATCTTTATTTGCACGTGCGCTGCAATTATATACAACACGTAGTGGAGTGGTTTCAGAATCTTTTCTGACTCCTTTGGGTGCGGGAGATAATAAAGCGTTTGTCTTCAACTTATCTTCGACTATTTCCTCAATGAATTTATTGTCCAACTGTTCTTGTATGATATTATCATAGACAGTCAGTAGCTCTGGATTCTTCCTGAGCTCATGTATTTGTGCTTTCATTTGTCCGAAAGCCATGCGATAATTGCTAGGTAGATGTAGTGGATTTAATTTCCATGGTAACCTACCCAAAAACTGTCCATCTTTATTTTTGACAGTGCCCCAAATATTGGTTATAAGTCTGAGACTCTTGTGGGCTTGGTTTATTTACATCAATACCTATCGCATCTAAAAACTCCAACATTATAAACGGGTTCATTCATTTCTTCCAGAAATGATAATTCAAGCTGTGAATACAATAGACAGTAAACAGACTGTCATACATAAACGTACTCCAAAATGTGTACTTTGTGATGGAACAAAATTGGGCCAGTATTGTAGTCAATACACATCAATGGAGGCACGTAAACAACGTGTTCATCAGCTGAAAAGATGCATAAAGGGTGTTTAGGTGAACACAAGGGAGGAAAATGCCACTGAAGAAGTGTTTTAATGCAAGGGTATGCATCATACAGCATTATCCCCAAATACTTTTGCTGAACAGCACAGACTTCCACAGATCAGGAAGTCAACAAGCACAGAAATTAAATGTGAGAGTAATTTTAAAGCAACTGCTCTCCCGATAGCTCGAGTTGAGTTATTAATAAATTACACAAAACCAATGTGCTAACACTATTTGATCAAGGCTCACAAAGGTCCTTCATAAGAAGATCAGTGTTGCAGAAACTGAATAAACAAAAACCCCATGGCCAAAATACAGTTTGATATAGCTGGTTTTTTTCCACAATTCTGGTAAACAGACATATGACCTAGCCAAAATCACTGTTGGTCTAGGAAACAGGAAAAAAAGGGAGTGGAACCTCCGTGTAGTATGCGTGGTAGGAGTGGAACCTCCGTGTAGGTATGGCGTGGTTTGGAGTGGATCCTCCGTGTAAGTGTGGCGAGGAAAAAGGGGTGGAACCTCCGGTAGGGGTGGCGTGGTAGGAGTGGAACCTCTGTGTTAGGTGTGGCGTGGTAAAGTGGAAAACCCCCGTATAGGTTGTGGCTTGGTAGGAGTGGAACCTCCCTGTAGGTATGGCGTGGTAGGAAGGGGGAAACCTCCGTGTAGGTGTGGCGTGGTAGGAGTGGAACCTCCGTGTAGGTGTGGAGTGGAGGGGGGGGAACCTCCGTGTAAGTGTGGCGTGGTAGGAGTGGAACCTCCGTGAAGGTGTGGCGTGGTTAGGAGTGGAACCTCCGTGTAAGTGTGGCGTGGTAGGAGTGGAACCTCGTGTAGGTGTGGCGTTGTAGCATTTGGGAAACCTTCTTGAAGGTGTGGCGTGGTAGGAATGGAACCTCCGTTAAGTGGGGGCGTGGTTGGAGTGGAACCTCCATGTAGGTGTGGCGGGGGTAGGAGGGAACCTTCGTGTAGGTGTGTGTGGTAGGAGTGGAAAAAAACCTCATGTAGGTGTGGCGTGGTAGGAGTGGAACCTTCGTGTAGGTGTGGCGTGGTAGGGATGGAACCTCCGTGTAAGTGTGGGCGTTGGTAGGGAGTGGAACCCGTGTAGGTGTGGTGTGGTAAGGCGTGGAACTCCGTGTAAGTTTTGGCGTTGGTAGGAGTGGAACCTCCATGAAGGTGTGGCGTGGTAGGAGTGGAACCTCCGTGTGTGGCGTGTTTGGAGTGGAACCCCAGATGGGTTGTGGGTGGTAGGAGTGGAACCTCCTTGTAGGTGTGGCGTGGGGAGGAATGGAACCTCCGTGTAAGTGTGGCGTGGTAGGAGTGGAACCTCCATGTAAGGTGGGGTGGCATGAGGGGGGGAACCTCCGGTAGGGTGGCGTGGTAGGAGTGGAACCCCGTGTAGGTGTGGCGTGGTAAGTGGAACCTCCGTGTAGGTGTGGCGTGGTAGGAGTGGAACCCGTGTAGGTCTGACGTGGGAAAGGGTGGAACCTCCCTGTAGGTGTGCTTTGGATTAGTTTGGAACCTCCGTGTAGTGGGGTGGGGGGGTAGGAGTGGAACCTCCGTGTAAGTGTGGTGTGGTAGGGGTGGAACCCCGTGTAGGTGTGGCGTTGTAGAAGTGGAGCCATCGTTTAGGTTTTGGCGTGGTAGGAGTGGAACCTACGCGTAGGTGAGGCGTGGTTTGGAGTGGAACCTCCGTGTAGGTGTGGCGTGGTTAGGAGTGGGAAACCCGCGTGTAGGTGTGGCGTGATAGGAGTTGGAACCTCCGTGTAAGTGTGGCGTGGGTAGGAGTGGAACCCCCCGTGTAAGTGTGGCGTGGTAGGAGTGGAACCTCGTGAAGGTGTGGCGTGGTAGGAGTGGAACCTCCATGTAGGTGTGGCATGGTGGAGTGGGAACCTCCGTGTAGGGGTGGCGTGGTAGGAGTGGAACCCCCGTGTAGGTGTGGCGTGGTAGGAGTGGAACCTCCGTGTAGGTGTGGCGTGGTAGGAGTGGAACCTCCGTGGTAGGTGTGGCGTGGTAAAGGGAAAGGAACCTCCGTGTAAGTTTTGGCGAGGTAGGGGTGGAATCTCCGTGAGAGTGGCTGGTAGGAAGTGGAACCTCTGCGTAGGTGTGGCGTGGTAAGAGTGTAACCCCCGTGTAGGTGGGAGGTTAGAGAGGAACCTCCGTCTAGGTGTGGCGTGGTAGGAGTGGGAACCTCCGTGTAAGTGTGGTGTGGTAGGAGTGGAACCCCCCGTGTAGGTTGGGCGTGGTAGGAGTGGAACCTCCGTGTAGGTGTGGCGTGGGAAGGAGTGGAACCTCGGTAAGTGTGGCGAGGTAGGAGTGGAATCTCCCTGTAGGAGGGCGTGGTAGGAGTGGAACCTCTGCGTAGGTGTGCGTGGAAAGAGTGTAACCCCCGTGTAGGTGTGGCGTGGTAGGAGTGGTAACCTCCGTGTAGGTGTGGCGTGTGTAGGAGTGGAACCTCCGTGTAAGTGTGTGTGGTGTAGGAGTGGAACCTCCGTGTAGGTATGGGCCCTGGTAGGAGTGAACCTCCGTGTAGGTGTGGCGTGGAAGGAGTGGAACCTCCTTGTAAGTGTGGCGTGGTTGGAGTGGAACCTCTGTGTAGGTGTGGCTTTGTAGGAGTGGACCCCTCTGTGTAGGTGTGGCGTGTTAGGAGTTGGAACCTTCCGTTGTAGGTGTGGCGTGGTAGGAGTGGAACTCCTGTAGTGTGGGAGTGAAGGAGTGGAACCTCCGTGTAGGTGTGGCGTGGTAGGAGTGGAACCTCCGTGTAGGTGTGGGGATGGTAGGAGTGGAACCCCGTGTAGGTGTGGCGAGGTAGGAGTGTAACCTCCGTGTAGTGTGGCGTGGTTGAAGTGGAGCCTCCGTGTAGGTAGGTGTGGGTAAGAGTGGAACCTCCGTGTAGGGGTGGCGGGTAGCAGTTGATCCTCCGTGTAGGTGTGGCGTGGTAGGAGTGGAACCTCCGTGTAGGTGTGGCGTGGTAGGAGTGAACCTCCCTGTAGGTGTGGCGTGGTAGGAGTGGAACCTCCGTGTAAGTGTGGCGTGGTAGGAGTGGAACTCCGTGTAGGTGTGGCGTGGTAGGAGTGGAACCTCCGTGTAAGTGTGGCGTGGTAGGGGTGGAACCTCCGGTAAGTGTGGCGTGGTAGGAGTGGAACCTCCGTGTAGGTGGACGTGGTAGGAGTGGAACCTCCGTGAAAGGGGTGGCGGGTTAGGAGTGTAACCTCCTTGTAGGTGTGGCGTGGTTTTGAGTTGATCCTCCGTGTAGGTGTGGCGTGGTAGGGGTGGAAACCCCCGTGTAGGTGTGGCGTGGTAGGAGTGGAATCTCCGTGTAGGGGTGGCGTGGTAGGAAAGGAACCTCCGTTAGGTTTTGGCGTGGTAGGAGGTGGAACCTCCGTGCAGGTCTGGCGTGGTAGGAGTGGAACCTCCGAATAGGTGTTGCGTGGTAGGAGTGGGAACCTCCGTGCAGGTCTGGCGTGGTAGGAGTGGAACCTCCGTGTAGGGGTGGCGTGGTAGGAGTGGAACCTCCGTGTAGGTGTGGCGTGGTAGGAATGGAACCTCCGTGTAGGTGTGGGTGGGTAGGATTGGAACTCCGTGCAGGTCTGGCGTGGTAGGAGGGGGAACCTCCGAATAGGTGTTGCGTGGTAGGAGTGGAACCTCCGTGCAGGTGTGGCGTGGTGGAGTGGAACCTCCGTGTAGTGTGGCGTGGTAGGAGTGGAACCCGATTAGGTGTTGCGTTGGTAGGAGTGGAACCTCCGTGCAGGTCTGGCGGGGGTAGGAGTGGAACCTCCGTGTAGGTGTTGCGTGGGAGGGGTGGAACCTCCGTGCAGGTCTGGCGGGTAGGAGTGGAACCTCCGTGTAAAGGGGTTAGCATGGTGGGAGTGGAACCTCCCGGGAGTCTCGCGTGGTAGGGTGGAACCTCCGTGTAGGTGTGGCGTGGTGGAGTGGAACCTCCGTGTAGGTGTGGCGTGGTAGGAGTGGAACCCCGTGTAAGTGTGGCGTGGTAGGAGTGGAACCTCCGTGTAGTTGTGGCGTGGTAGGAGTTGATCCTCTGTGTAGGTGTGGCGTGGTAGGAGTGGAACCTCCGTGTAGGTGTGGCGTGGTAGGAGTGGAACCTCCGTGTAGGTGTGGCGTGGTAGGAGTGGAACCTCCGTGTAGGTGTGGCGTGGTAGGAGTGGAATCTCAATTTTCGAGAGGAAACACGTAAAGCCAACATATAGTTCAACAAGATCAATGAAATCGCTGGCTGGAATTGGAAGATCAAGTGAATCGTCAATTTTCCTGCGCAAGAGATCGATGGCTTGTGTAGTAGGTACTTTGGTGAATAGGGAAGTCACGTCAAGGCTGGAAAGTTTCTTGTTCATGATGTTGATGTTGCGAATGCGATTGAGAAGATCACCCGAGTGTTGAGATGTGCGACTGGATAGTGCTCAAGGGGTTTAGAGATGTGTATGGCGAGAATTCCTGAGAGTTGGTGCGGAGCAATGCCTATTCCCAGGATATGGGCTCAGTAGGATACCAGGGTTGTGAGTTTTTTGGTAGGCCGTACATTTCTGGCAGTCTGGGGTTGTTGGGGATGGTGTGCAGAAGTTTCTTCCGTTGTTCTGAGAACCTAAGAATGCTGTGAGTCCTTTGAAGAAAAGTTTTAGTAAGGTTGTCCACTTGGTTAGTTGTGAGAGGTTTGTAGGTATCTGGTCATTAAGTAGATTGGCATTTTGATTCTGTAATCGTCAGTGTTCATGATAACAACACCACCTCCTTTATCAGCGGTCGTGTCTTCTGCTAAACCTTTGAGTGCATTGAGTAATGTCGAGGATGACTGGGGAGCTGCGTGTTGAGATGGCTGCTGAGACGAAAGCCTTGAAGATAACCTTTTTGGAAGTCGGAGTCATTGGGCACTATCAGTCCAGCACATCTCAAACACTCGGGTGATCTTCTCAATCGCATTCGCATCATCAATATGGGAACAAGAAACTTTCCAGGCTTGGGCGTGACTTCCCCATTCACCAAAGTACCTACTACACAAGAGATCGATCTATTGCGCAGGAAAATTGACGATTCACTTTTTCTTCCATTCCAGCTAGCGATTTCATCGACCTTGTTGAACTATGTGTTGGCTTTACGTGTTTTTCTTTCGAAAATCACCTCTTTCAGCAGGGCTTTTGGGCTCCCATGGGTTCGCCACTCAGTGCGGTCCTGGCGAACCTATACATGGAGCATCTAGAACCCGAACGGTTTCTCCACCATTATTCCCTTCGTCTGTCACCTGGTCCTTTAAAGTTGACGACATTCTCCTCATAACTCCTAGACGCTCACTTCAAGCTCTCAAAGACAAGCTCAACCAGGGCGAGCCTTCAATCCAGTTCAAACTTTAAGAAGAAGTAGACAACCTCTTCCTTTCCTTGATGTTTCTTTCTGCAAAACCCCCCAACCAAAACGATCTTCTCCACTTCCCACTCTCACCACGACATCAAAACTAAAGCGAGGCACTCAGAATCTGAAGCAATGGTTTCTTGAGGAAGAATGCACTATAATTGTACAAGTATTTTCTAAAAATCCCCTATCCTCATCACTTCATCAGAGACTGCAGACGACGGGCATTAAACATCTTAACACACCCAGAGAAGACACTGCCGAGAAGAGATACATAGTCCCCCCCACCAACTCCATTGCCAAACACGTTTCCAACATCTTTTCCAATACCTCATTCCAAGTATCTACCTCCACAACCACGACCCTCAAGGACATTACCAGTGATAGACAGGACAAGCTTCCATCCTCCGCATGGAAACATAATCCCTTGTAATGACCGCAACAAATTTATACGTGGCGAAACATCAAGGGACCCCCCAAACACGTATTTCAGAACACCAATACGCAAGCAGGTCTGGGGAAAACAAGGAATGCCTGTGTACAACACCGTAATTCACACAACCACTTAAATAAACTACAGAAACTCAAGACTTATCGCCACAGAAGACAACACTCAGTACCGAAGAATCCTGGAAAACATCACTTATCTCTATATCCGACAACTTCCTCCCGAATAATGGCTTTCTTTAACATAGCTGAACCACTTGCCAAGAAACTTCTTCAACGCTATCCCCCATAAGAATAAAGGAATGGAAGAACACTGCAGAAGGTCTGCTCACAAACTTATTCAATCTCACTTCCAAGATACCCAAGATTTTCGACTCTATAACCCCACTCGGTACATCATCAGATGCAGCATTCTCCACCTGACCTCAGCATTCTGAACCTGACTATAAATACTCGCGTACCTTCCACCCCAGGTAGATCTGTTTGTGACTTAAAAAAGCCCACTGTGTGGGCGAAACGTTGTCAATAAAGAATCCCATTATACTGCATATATGTTTATGTTTCCATTGTGTCAGTATTTTATGCCATTTATTCACATGGGTTGAGCTTCCTTCACTCCTTGAACAATAACAATACAAATACACTAAGTAGAACCGATACTGAGACAATTTTTCGTTCTAATATTCTAATATTTAAAGTAGGGATCTTATTAAAATTCGCATCTCTTCAATAAGGCTTGACAAGCTCAGAGTCGTGGCTAGTTCGATGTATATAAGCTCACTCGAGGTGAAAAGAAAAGCAGACCCGTGGAAGTCGTTAAGAAAAAACGACACTGAGGCTTGATTCTCCATCCAGTTATTATGAGACATAGTATACATTTGTTCTTAACGATCTGCAGCTTGCACCCTTCAATCTTATCATCAATTTCTGAAAATAAAAAATATGATAGAGCTATTGCCAAAATAGACTTGGTCATTGGCATTCTGCAGTGAGAGAGCAGCCTTAGTAATCGAGAAAAATGCGACCAACAGGGCAGTCATAACCACCAGCCGGAGACACAAATCCATACTTGATGAGTCAGCAGCAGACGGACAAGTTACCAGCTTAATGTTGACTTAATTCCTGTTGCCAGTTCCACCTGGTGAAACTATTATTGAAATTTATATTCGCTGAGGGGAGAAGAGGATTCTTGACCAGACTTGGTAGAGTTGCTTGTTGACGTGGTCGGTGACAGTCAGTTGGCTGTTGAACTTCTTGAAGAAGGATGCTGATTTAGGGCCCAGGCAACACCAGCTAGTGCGGTCCAACACACTTGTCAGGCTTATAAGAATCCAAGATTATGATGACATCAGAATACAAACAGATGCCAATGTATTTTTATGTACTGCAGCAACGTTTTTCTAGCAGAAGCTTACACAGGACCTACAAGTAAATTAAATTAATTTGCAACCTGAGCCACACGTAGCATAAATTACCCGACTATATATGGCTAGCATCAAGGAAAAGAAAATTAAAAGAAAATGAGCGCTCATTACTGAGAGAGTGTCATTCTTTTTGCTTCTTGGGATTCCGTTTCGGGTCTAGGGAGTTAAATAGGGAAAGTTACCAGAGAAAACATGACAGTAACTATGGAATATAGTCTCTGAGCCTATAACTGATATTTACAAGTGAAAGAGTCTTATCGAGAACTGCAAGTAATTATTACTTGTATGACAAAGCTACAGCAGTAAAATTAGTAGAAATAGTTGCAATATTATTAGTAACAAGAGCAGCAGCAATAGTAGGAGTATCCCCTTTCTGTCTCTTGTGACACTAAAACTACTCCCCATAATCTACTACCTCCTAATAATCTACTTCTACTACTTCCACTTCCATCATTATCAGGCCCGGTGGCCTGGTGGCTAAAGCTCCCGCTTCACACACGGAGGGCCCGGGTTCGATTCCCGGCGGGTGGAAACATTTCGACACGTTTCCTTACACCTGTTGTCCTGTTCACCTAGCAGCAAATAGGTACCTGGGTGTTAGTCGACTGGTGTGGGTCGCATCCTGGGGGACAAGATTAAGGACCCCAATGGAAATAAGGTTAGACAGTCCTCGATGACGCACGACTTTCTTGGGTTATCCTGGGTGGCTAACCCTCCGGGTTAAAAAATTTCCGAACGAAATCTTATCTTATCTTATCTCTTATCTTACCACTTCATTCCACTCTTTGTCCCGTCCCTCTCCTCCACGCCTATACATACTGGCTCCGTCACACTGTTACTGTGAATCATACATGGTCCAGGTCGGAACTAAATGTCGTTGTAACCTTCTGTCTTCTATGTGCGGATTATTTGTGTTTTAATATTAGCAGTAGTAATAGTAGTAGTAGTAGTCGTAGTAGTAGCAGTAGTCAAACAGCCAGAGCAGTAGTAGCAGTAGGCAAACAACCAGAGCAGTAGTAGTAATAGTCAACCAACCAGAGCAGTATGGGCAGTAGGCAAACAACCAGGAGCAGTAGTAGTAGTAGTCAAACAAGCAGAGTAGTAGTAGTAGTCAAACAACCAGAGCAGTAGTAGTAGTAGTCATCCAACCAGAGCAGCAGTAGAAGTAGGCAAACAACAAGAGCAGTAGTAGTAGTAGCAGTAGTACTACTCAAACAACCAGAGCATTAGCAGTAGTAGTAGTAGTCTAACAACAAGAGCAGTAGTAGTAGTAGTAGTCGAACAACCAGATTAGTAGTAGTAGTACTCAAGCAACCAGAACAGTAGTAGTCAAACAACCAGAGAAGTAGTAGTAGTCAAAAAAACAAGATTAGTAGTAGTAGTACTCAAACAACCAAAACAGTATTAGTAAAACAAGCAGAAAAGTAGTAGACAAACACCCAGAACAGTAGTAGTCAAACAACAAGAACAGTAGTAGACAAACAACAAGAACAGTAGTAACAAATAACCAGAACAGTAGTAGACAAACAGCAAAAAACATTTAGTAGTCAAAATAACCAGAACAGTAGTAGACAAACAATAAGAACAGTAGTAGACAAACAACAAGAACAGTAGTAGACAAATAACCAGAACAGTAGTAGACAAACAGCAAGAACAGTAGTAGTCAAATAACCAGAACAGTAGTAGACAAACAATAAGAACAGTAAGTAGACAAACAACAAGAACAGTAGTAGACAAATAACCAGAACAGTAGTAGACAAACAGCAAGAACAGTAGTAGTCAAAAAACCCAGAACAGTAGTAGACAAAAAAAACAAGAACAGTAGTAGTCAAAACAAAATGAACAGTAGTAGACAAATAACCAGAACAGTAGTAGTCAATAACCAGAACTGTAGTAAACAAACAACAAGAACAGTAGTAGACAAACAACCAGAAAAGTAGTAGACAAACAACAAGAACAGTAGTAGACAAACAACAAGAACAGTAGTAGTCAAACAACAAGAACAGTAGTAGACAAACAACAAGAACAGTAGTAGACAAACAACCAGAACAGTAGTAGACAAACAACAAGAACAGTAGTAGTCAAACAACCAGAACAGTAGTAGACAAACAACCAGAACAGTAGTAGACAACAACAAGAACAGTAGTAGACAAACAACAAGAACAGTATAGTCAAACAACCAGAACAGTAGTAGACAAACAACCAGAACAGTAGTAGACAAACAACCAGAACAGCAGTAGACAAACAACCAGAACAGTAGTAGACAAACAACCAGAACAGTAGTAGACAAACAACCAGAACAGTAGTAGTCAAACAACCAGAACAGCAGTAGTCAGAATTACATAAGTAAATATCAAGAGGCTGCCTGTATTGAATACCATTGATATACAGAGTACTAGAAGTATACAGTGAGAGTACTAGTAGTAAGCGAAAGTACCAATGGAAAACAATGAGGGTACTAGTGGTAAACAATAAGATTACTGGTGGTAAACAATGGGAGTATGTACTTGTATTAAACAAAGTATATCCTAATAGTAAACAACGGGAGAACTAGAAGTAAACAATGAGCGCTAGTAATAAAAAATAAGAGCACTAGTGTTAAGGAATGAAAGTATTATTAGTAAACAATGAAAGTACTAGCAGTAAACAACGGGAGTGCTAATGCTAAACATTGAGAAAAGTAGTAAACAATGAGAGCATTATTAGTAAACAATGAAAGCATTATCAGTAAACAATTAGAGTACTACTAGTAAACATTGAGAACAGTAGCAGTAAACAATGATACAGGTAGTAATAAACAATGAGGATACTGTTAGAAAACAATAAGAACAGTAGCAATAAACAATGTACTAGAAGTAAACATTGAGAGTAGTAGTAAACAATGAGGGTACTAGTAGTAAACAATGAGAGTACTATTAGTAAAAAATAAAAATGCTAGAAGTAAATAATGATAACAGTAGCAGTAAACAATTTACTAGAGGTAAACAATGAGAGTAGTAGTAAATAATGAGAGAAGTATTAGTAAACAATGAGAGCTATTAGTAGCAATCAAACAACGAAAGCAGTAGTAATCAAACAACGAGAGGTATAGTAGCAAACAACGAGGGTATCAGTAGCAGTAAAACAACAAAAACAGTAGTTGTAGTCAGACAACCAGAGCTGCATTAGTAGTCAACCAACTGCAGCTGTAGACGAAGTCAAACAACGGAACTATAATTGTAGTTAAACAACGTGAGCATTGGTATAATATGACTTCAACAGCCGTGGTAGTGTAGTTACAATTACAGAAGCAGCAGTAGTTTGAGGTTTGCTACTAGAGATAGTGAGAGTGAAGCGAGGGTCGGAGATATTATCGTGGAAGATGCAGGATGCCCATCCCTTTTCTAAGAAATGCCTTTGAGCAGCTGGCTTGAAACATACCCTAATCAGGACTTAATGTGTATTTCGTTGCCCAAACATCCAGTTAGCTGTGTATTTCATAACTAAAAGAATGTAAACGAATCAAAACCAGGGGAACACTAGGACTCAATACAAACAATGCAGTTTAACTTACTAGATTACCTTTGGTGAAATCTAAATAATATCTTTCATAAATATGCCAATACCATCTGCGTGGCCTCAAGACCACTTCAAAAAAAAAATCAGCTGAAGTTCAGACCTCAATAAAAACTTACTTGCTTCCACTTAATTAACTGTTTAATATATATACCTTCTCTACCTATGAATTTTAAAATCGAGGTTGTATTTAAAAATTTTGTACAATAAAAGGTAAAAGATTAAAAATTCCCCAGAAAATACTGATGGCTGTGCTACGAGATTCCCTGAAAAATACAATAAAATTTATTACAGTCAAACTGGGAAAAGCTTAGACCCAAGATTACAACACCATGTTCTGAAGTCAAACATTGCTCTGTTCATGTCAGAGATTTTAACAATACAATTGATTTTCAGAAGGTCGAGAAAGTTGTATCACACAAGCTTATGACTATAAGTATAATTCAGTTGAATTTCGTAAAAAAATGTTTTGATTTCGTTATGAATAGTGGTTTAGGGTTACAAAAATTAGATACAAAAATAAATAATAATATTCAAAAAGAATTTCAGCTGTTTGAAAAGTCTTTAATTATCCCACCAACATCATAATGAGACGGGTGTAATGTCGGGAGTGACTGTGAGCTATTATCTAAAAATTATAAACCGTCTGCTGCTCTATTATTTTTACAGGTCTGTGACAAAGTAAGAAATCACGAAAGTACTTGGAATTTCATTAGTTTTTCTCAGTGATTGTTTTGATCTTAATATAAATATATATAATATATATATAATATATATATATATATATATATATATATATATATAAATTATATATATATATAATATAAATATATATATAATATATATATGTATATATATACATATATATATATATATATATAAATATATATTATATATATTTTATATTATATATATATATAAATATATATTTTTTTTTTTTTTTTATTAAACACACCGGCCGATTCCCACCAAGGCAGGGTGGCCCGAAAAAGAAAAAAATTTCACCATCATTCACTCCATCACTGTCTTGCCAGAAGGGTGCTTTACACTACAGTTTTTAAACTGCAACATTAACACCCCTCCTTCAGAGTGCAGGCACGTACTTTTCCCCTCTCCAGGAAATCAAGGGCCCCGGCCCCGCCCCGGTTTTTCCCCGATCCCTTCATAAAAAGTTCTTTGCTTTACACTCCAAAAAGCACGTCAAGTATTAAAAAAAATTTTTCTCCATTTACTCCTACAAACACGCTTTACGCATTTCCCGCTGGAAGTCCAAACCCCTCGCACAAAAAAAACCTCCCCTTTTCCCCCCCCCTCCAACCCTTCCTAGGCCGACCCCTACCCCCCCTTCCTTCCATACAGACTGATACACCCCTTTGAAGTCATTCTGTTTTTGCTCCAATTTTTCTCTACAAGTCCGAACCCCCCTCAACCAAAACCCCTTTTTCACCCTCCCGGGCAACAGTTTTTTGGGAATCCCGCACCTCCCCCTAACTTCCAAACTACGAAAATTTTCTGCTTTTATTCACACCACACATTTTCCCCTCAGACATGAAATTCCACTGCCTCCACCCTTTTCCTTCCCCTGCAACATTTTATCACCCAAAGCTTCACACCCCTAAAAGAGCGTTGGTTAAAACTATACCTCATACATTCCCCTCTTTCCTCCAAGGACAAAGTACTTTGTTTCCACAGACTCCTAAGTGCACCACTCCTCTTTTTTCCCCAACAATTCTTTTGATTCACCTTCCCTTTTCATAGGGCCCATCCGCTGACCCGTCCACCCCCAAATATCTGAAAACGTTCACCTTTCCCCCAACTTCCCTCCCTCCAATCTGATATTTTAATCTTTTTATCAAACCCAATCTTTTTGTTATCCTCATAACCTTAAATCTTTCCTGAAATTTACCTTTTAATTTTTCTTTTTTTTTTTCACACCCCCACCCAAATTTTACCAAACCCAAACTCTGCAAATTCTCTTCAGAATCTCCCAAAAACAAAAGTGCATCACAAAGAGCAGCTGTGACAAAAATCCCACTTTTTTGGGGTGATTCCCTTTTTCTTTTTAAATCCCCCCCCTTGCCAAAAAAACCCCCGCATTTCTTTTCTTACAACCCCATCTAAAAAATATATTAAAAAAAAACCCCGGTGACATCACACATCCCTTTTCCCAAGGCCTACCTTTTTTTCGGGAAAAAAATTTTTCCCCCTTTCCCCATACTCTAAAATTGAGCCTCACTAACCTCGTAAAAAAAACTTCATGGCCCTTTTAGTAACCTACCTCCTACACCATTCACTTGCAACATCTGCCACATTGCCCCCCTATCCACCCTTCAACGTTTTCCAAATCCAAAAATCCCAAAGACCTCTTTAGCCTTATCAAAATTTATTTTTCATTTAAAATTTTTTTCCTTAAAACACCTGGCCACACACCCCCTCCCTTTTCCTAAAGCCTCCTTTTTCATCTGCATCCCTATTCCCCGTCTTACTTTAATTCTTTAAATTTAAACTCTACCAAAAACACTTTACCAGGTCACTCAACAGATTTATCCCCTATAATTTTTGCACTCTCTTTTATCCCCTTTCCTTTAACAAAGGAACTATGCTCCCCTCCTGCCAATCCCTAGGTCCCTTTACCCTTCCATCATTTTTTTAAAAAATTGCACCAACCACCCCAAAACTATATCCCCCCCTGCTTTTTCATTTTCTATTTTTTATCCCATAAACCCCGGCTGCCTTACCCCTTTCATTTTACCTACTGCCCACGAACTTCCCCCACCTCACAACGGCTCTTCCTTTCCTCCTACAAAATGTTTCCTCCTTCCCTATACACAAAACACAGCTTCCCTATCTTCATCAACTTTAAAAAATTCCTCAAAATTTCCTTCCATTTTCCCCAATACCTCTAACCTCCATTTAATAACTCTCCCCCCTATTTTAACGACAAATCCATTTTTTCTCTAGCTTTCTTTAAATTTTTAATCTCACCCCCCCAAAACTTTTTCTTATTTTCAAAAATTTGTTGTAACAAACTCACCCACTCTTATTTTCTCTCTTTTTTTCATTGCTTCACCACCTCCCTTTAAACCCCTCTCTTTTTCTCCATATACTCTTTTCCCCCCTTGCATCATTCTACTTTTTAAAAAATTTTCATATGCTAACTTTTTTCCCTATACTCTCTTACATCATATTCACCAACGCTCCCCTTCCCCCTGCACCCCCTTTCCTGTAAACCCCAAAATTCCTGCGAACACTCTAACACTACATTTTTAAACCTTACCCCATACCTCTTCGACCCCTTTTCCTATGCCTCATTAGCCCATCATCCTCCAAAAGCGTTTTTATCTTACCCTAACTGCCTCCTCTTTTAGTTTAAAACTTCACCTCTCTCTTCCCCGATGCTTCTATTCTCCTTTTATCCCACTACCCTTTTACTCTCATGAGCTACAACTAAAAGTGATCTGATATATCTTGGCCCCTCTTAAACATGTACATTCTGAAAGTCTACTCAACAGTCTTTTATCTACCAATACATATCCAACAAATACTGTCTTTCCCTACATCATATCGTGAAATACTTATTTTATCCCTTTTTCTTAAATATGTATTACCTATAACTAAACCCCTTTCTAAACAAAGTTCAATCAAAGGGCTCCCATTATCATTTACACCGGGCCCCCAAATTACCTACCACACCCTCTCTAAAGTTTTCTCCACTTACATTCCAAACCCCTACCACAATTACTCCTCACTTGGGTTTAAAGGGTCCTATACTTCCTTAACATCCCCAAAAACTCTCTCTCTCCCCCTGATTCCCCCTTCCCCCAGGCATACACCTTTTTATGACCCCCTTTTTGCATCCAACCTTTACTTTAATCCACATAATTCTTGAAATTTTCACATTCATATTCTCTTTTCCTTCCCTAATATCATTTAACATTACTGCTACCCCCCTTCTTTGCTCAACTCTTCGGGTACTCCGATTTAAACCCATTTATTTCCCCCCACTGAAAATCTCCCCCCCCCTTTTCACTTTTTTCCCCTTAGGGCCCAAGGACATCCAACTTTTTTTCATTCAAAAACATCACAATAAACTTTTTTCTTGTCATCCCCCCCTACTCCACGCACATTTAAGCAACCCATTTTTTAAAAATTTTTTTTCTTCTTCTCTTTTTTAGAAATTGGGGTTACAGGAGAAGGGGTTACTACCTTTGCCCCCGGCATTTTAGTGGGCCTTTCATACAAAACACGCATGGTTTAAAGGGAAAGGAAAAAATTTTTTTCCATTTCCCCCAGGGGACAATAGAAGAAATAAAAAAGAAAAAAGAGTTTATTTAGAAAAAGGGGGAAAAAAACCTAGATGTATGTTATATATATAAAAGAAAGTTTTGCCCTGTGAAGTGTGCCCAAAGTGTTAGTGGGAAGTACAAGATATCCCTTTTATTTTAGCGTGTTTTTTTAACAGAAAAAAAAAACCAGCAATCCTGCCATCATGCAAAACAATTAAAGGTTTTTTTTTTCAAAATTATCGGCGGGGAGGGTTTATTTATTTCCCTGGGGTGTTTTTAAAAACTGAGGGCACCCAAAAGGGAAAAGAAAGGGACGGGAATGAGTTGAAGAAATTGAAGGTCTCAGATGAAATGGCACGAGGAAAGAAAAAAAGAATACTTTTTTTGCCCGAGTGAGCATAAAAATTAAGGGAAAAATTTTTTTAATGTACTTTAGGGGAAAAAAACTTCCGGGGGAAGAAAACCCCCTTCCCTGGGCAAAAAAATATAAAAGCAACTCAGACGTGAAAAACAAAACAGTAAAGACCATTATCAGGAATAAATTTAAAGCGCAGTTTGGGAAACACGATGGTGAATGGTTTACAAAAAAAATTTTCCAGCCCCTTTTGGCATCTATATAGAAACGGATTTGTAAATGCATAAAGAATTAATTACAGTTCCGATATTACACCCAATATAAAAAAAAAAATTTAAAAACTTTTACCAAATATTATAATAAAAAATTGAATATAAATAATATATATTTTATATATATATATAATATATATATATATTTTATATATATATATTTTATATATAATTTGCGGTGTGTGTGGTTTTGGTGTGTGTATATATATATAAATATTTTAATATATATAAATAAATATATATATTTTAAAATATATAAATATATATATTATATAAAATATAAAAAATTTTTATTATTATTAAATTATTTTTATTATTATTTTTTAAAAAATTATTATCACACTGGCCGATTTCCCCCAAAGGCAGGGGGGGCCCGAGAAAAAAAAAAACTTTCCCCCACCCACTCTTTCCAAATCACTTTTTGCCAAAGGGTGCTTTACACTACATTTTTTTTAAACTGAAAAACTTTAACACCCCTCATTCAGGGGGTGCAGGCACTGTATTTTCCCATCCCCAGGACTAAAGTCCCGGCCTTTCCCTTTTTTTCCCTGAAAACCTTCATAAATGTTATTTTTTGCTACACTCCAACCACGTCAATATTATAAACCATTTGTCTCCACTCAATCCAAATCAAACACGCTCACGCATGACCCCCTTGGAAGCCAACCCCCTCGCTTGCCCGTCCCGAATATGAAAAAACTGGCCCAATTTTCAAAAAAACCTTTTTTAAAATTAACCCTTTTCAAAAATTTTCTCATTACGTTTAAAAGATATATTTTTATCATTTTTGGGTTGATGTAAAAATTTATAATTTTCCCCCAAAAAGGAACTTAAAAAATTTTACCTCCCCTTTTATTAAAAACAAGGCAATTTATTTTAGGCCCAACCCCCCCTAATATATTTTAAATTTTGTTTTACAGTAAAATTTTAAAATGAACAAACACAGTGAAATATATTTTTTTTTGTTTTGGCTCAAATTTATTTTGGGGAAATTATTGATACAAAATTTTCACTTGTTCCCCCAAAGGCCCGTGGGGCGTTGCTATTTAAGCCAAGATGGCAAGGTTTTGCCTATTTGGGGGACGACAAAAATTTTATATATATATTAAATATAAAATATATAATATATAATATATATTAATATATTACCTACATAATATTAATTTTTATCAGAGGATAAAACAGAAAATTTTTAAAGTTTCAAAAGGCTTTTGCAATTTTAACAATTTTTAAGTTTTTTGGAAATTGCAAAACTTAGGCCAAAACCCAGAGCAGCAAATTGTATGTTTTCCCAAAATTTTCATCTGATAAGTAATTTCAAAATTTTATTAGCATTCCCTTTTTTAATCACTATTTTCCCAAATTTAAAAAGTTAATTTTTTTTTTCTGAATTTAAATTAAAATTTGTTTCAGGGAAAAGGTTTTATAGCTCTATGTTTTAAAAACCAAAAATTCCCCAAATTTCCCCCCAAAGATTCTTTTAAATCTTATGAAACACTTTTAAAAACAATAAAAATTTTGGGGCCTTACAAAAACAGGACAAAATTTAAAGCAATAAGTAAAATTTTGAAAAAAAATGATTACCCGAAAAAAAAGAATAATCTCTTTGATGAACTTTAAACCTATTTTAAACTTAGGAAAAATCCCCCAGAAACCGTTAACAGCCTTTTTTAATAAAAAAATAAAAATTTACTGAAAGGCAAAGATGAAATTTTCAAAAAAAATTACTTCCACTTAATCCATCTTTAAAACCCTTTTTTGGAGGACTAATAAAAAAAAATAAACCCGGTTTTCCAATCAGACCAATTATTAGCTCCATAGGGCATTTTTTTATAAAAATTTTCCAAATGGCTTTCGACATTTTGAGCCCTATCGTTGGTAAAAAAATTTTTAAAAGTAAAAGTTTTAAAAAAAGCATAGATTTCGTTTTGATAAAATTTTAAACTCCTTGACTGACTTAAATGAATTTTTAAAAAGGTTAGTTTTTATGTTACTTTCCTTGTTTCCCAAAGGTTTTTCCCGTTGATGGGTTTTTAAGTTTCTTTATTTTGAAGAACTCGTTAAAATGATTTACCCTTGCCAAGGGGCCTACTATCATTAAACTTTTTAAACTTTGGGACTGTTGAAAGGGAAAATTTGTAAATTTTTTGATTTAAGTTTTACATCATAATTTTGGGTTTTGGCAATGGGAAAAAACCCCTTTCACCCTTTTTTAGTAACCTTTCATGGAAATTTTTTTTAAACAAGGTTGCTTAACACAATCCTCCCTAATAGAGCTAAATGGTTCAGATATGTTGATGATATTTTGTGTCTTATGCCCAAAAATGTAGATATACACCATTTCCTTGGAAAATTAAATAGCTTAGCCCATTCTATAAACTTTACTGTTGAGTTTGAAGAAAATAACTCATTGCCTTTTCTAGATGTTTTAATTATTAAGGGTAATAATGAATTCAAATTTAAAATTTACAGAAAACTGTTCCTATGTCCACTATTATTTCTCGCATCAAGATTGAGTCAAACTGTCTGTTTTCTCATCAATGTTTTTGAGAGCTTTACGAATTTGTAGTCCTGAGTTCATAGATGAGGAAATATCCAAAATTTATGAAATAGGTAATGACTTAAAATACCCAAGAAATGTAATTGATAAATCTTTTAAAGTTGCTAGAAACACTTTTTATAATCCAAAAAGGGACAACCAGCCTTATTCAACTAAAAATATGTTGGTTCTCCCTTACCATGAAAACTTGGTTGATATGCCTTCTCTTCTTAAGACTTTTAATACTAAAGTTGTATTCAAAAATCTTGATACAGTAAAAAAACTTTTGATAAAAAATTCCTCCCAAAATGCTGATGGATGTGTCTATAAGATTCCTTGTAAAATTTGCGATAAAGTTTATTACGGTCAAACTGGTAAAAATCTCGAACTAAGATTAAAACAACATAAATATAGCATTAGAACTGGACAAGATTCCAATGCTCTATTTATTCATGTAAGAGATTTTAACCATCCAATTGATTTTCAAAAAGTTGAGAAAGTAGTATCAAGCAAGTCCATGGTAGACAGGAATATAATTGAATCTTGTTTCATAAAAAGCAGTTTTGACAATAATATGAATATTTCCTTTGGTTTATATAAATTAGATCCATTTATAATTAATAGAATTTGGGAAGAATTTAATAGTACACTGGACAAATAATAATTTTTAAATTTTCTTGGGTAGAATAGTTTGTGGGTGAGTTGTGCAAAGGACCTATCCAAGTTGGGTCGCCGCGCGTCACGTGTTTAACCGTTGTGGGATCTGATAATGAGGTGCTGACCAGACCCCTTATATAGCTTCCTTGGATGCTTTACTTTCATAGTTCCTTGATAATGTGAGTAGTCACGAAAGCGCTTGGAATTTCTCTATTCTTTCAGAGTGGTTGTTTTGCATATTTTGAAATCACCTGTTTACTGTGATCTTATTGCATTATTTATATTATATATATATATATATATATATATATATATATATATATATATAATATATATATATATATATATATATATATATATATATATATATATATATAAATATATTATATATATATATATATAATATATATATATATATATATATAATATATATATATTATATATATAAAATTTAAAATATATATAGATCTCAGCCAGAGATCAGTGTTTGTGTAGATTTCGCATGCTCTCGCGAATTCCTTGCATTTTCAAATCTCTAGTAAGGTGATGCATGTAGGGGATGAGATGAAAAGCTGTAAGCCTTCTCCTGAAAGCTGGCTGCCCTTTGGGTCAAACGTGTAGCGGATGCTACACGCCAAGGTATTGGTCCAGTGTGGTAGATTGGTAAAGCACTGCGTACCTTGTCCTAAGGTTGGTAGGTTCGAGTCTCCTTCAGCCAGAGATCAGTGTTTGTGTATATTTCGCATGCTCTCGCGAATTCCTTGCATTGTTCAAATCTCTAGTAAGGCTGATGCATGCAGGGGATGAGATGAAAAGCTGTAAGCCTTCTCCCTGAAAGCTGGCTGCCTTGGATCAAACGTGTAGCGGATGCTACACGCCAAGGTATTGGTCCAGTGTGGGTAGATTGGTAAAGCACTGCGTACCTTGTCCTAAGGTTGGTAGGTTCGAGTCTTCTTCAGCCAGAGATCAGTGTTTGTGTATATTTCGCATGCTCTCGCGAATTCCTTGCATTGTTCAAATCTCTAGTAAGGCTGATGCATGCAGGGGATGAGATGAAAAGCTGTAAGCCTTCTCCCTGAAAGCTGGCTGCCTTGGATCAAACGTGTAGCGGATGCTACACGCCAAGGTATTGGTCCAGTGTGGGTAGATTGGTAAACCACTGCGTACCTTGTCCTAAGGTTGGTAGGTTCGAGTCTCCTTCAGCCAGAGATCAGTGTTTGTGTATATTCGCATGCTCTCGCAAATTCCTTGTATATATATATATATATATATATATATATATATATAATATATATATATATATATATATATATATATATATAATATATTTATATATATGTATGTATGTATGTATGTATGTATGTATGTATGTATGTATGTAATGTATGTATGTATGTATGTATGTATGTATGTATGTATTTTACCTCTACTTGTTCTTCTCGTTCTCCTACTCACAAGTCTCGATCTCCTACTATGAAACAAAATTATAGTGACTCTCCCAAATTCAACAACTGTTTAGATACAGTTCAATACTTAATAAATCAACCCTCGTCCTCTCCCTCTTCCTCTCGCCCCACCTCATCCTCTCGTCCTACCTCCACATCTCGCCCCTCCTCATCCTCTCGTCCTACCTCCACATCTCGTCCCACCTCCTCCTCCCGCCCCCTCTCATCTTCCCCTCCCCGTCCTGAATCGAGAAACCGTAAAACGCAACCGATCAAATATAGATTAGATGATGGTACATTCGTGATGGGTTATCCAGATAAACATAAGAAAGACTTACATCCCCCATCATCAAGAAACCCCAACCATGGCCCTTAAGGTTATTCAATTTAACATAAGAGCTTATAACGCAAACAAACACTTTCTTGCTGACCTCGTTGAATCTGAACAACCAGACGTGTTGTTATTAAACAGCACGTGTGTGCGTGATGATCAACGTGTCAGACACTTAGGATATACAGCCCGTCAATCCCCTGCCGAAAACTGGAATGGCGTAGCTATTCTTGTTAAAGGCACCATTAAACATGAGTTCTTATCCCTTCCATTTACATATTCTCACAGCATGGCTGAGAAAATTTACACAATGCACGGACCCATCATCCTCTACACGACATATACCAGACCCAACCAAAACATTAACATTCATGATTTAACCATTCTTTTTAATCACACATCTCCCTGTATACCTACTTGCCGACCTCAATGCAAAACACGCTGACTTCCATGACAATTCCACAAACTTGCATGGTAGGCAACTTCATACACTTGTAACACAGAAACATCTCATACACCTTGGACCTTACTTCCCAACAGTCTTTACATACAATGGCAAAGGCACCTCTGATAAAATTTTTACAAACAGAGCTAGTAATCGCTTACATCACTACACAACACCAGGACCGCTCTCTGGATCTGACCACATTCCTATCATTTTCCATATTTCCTCAAATCCTACTCATTCCAGTTCGCCCCTCTCCAGCTTACTCTCAGGCGGATTGGGATCTGTTCACACAACGCCTAAGCACTCTTGATCTCACACACAATTATGACAATAGGCCAGTATCAGACATAGACACACAAATTCAACGCATTCAACAATCAGTTACCCAAGCCGCTGCAGAGGCTGTTCCCATGACACACCACAAAGTACGTTACTCTTTCCGCCCTTCAGAAAGAACAAAAAGACTGCTCACTAGCAAACCAAAACAGACTAAATATCATCCGATGGGACCTAACTATCTTACGTACACATATCATCCATAGCCTAGATGATGACCATGCCCGACATTGGCAGTCAATCATAAACACAACAGATGTCCAGCGTACAAAAGATCCCAAAGCATTCTGGTCATCCATTCGGAGACTTACAGGCACCCCTACATCCACAAGTTTCAGACACATTAATCACAACAACAGACAGATCTCTGACCCTGCTGAAGCTGTACTTATTTTCAAAGACATATGGGAACACATCTTCCATCCACATCCACCAGACCAAGCTGTCATAACACATACTTTGGACGTAGAGAGATGGGTATCCAATCATAAAGACTTAACCATTCCTGATCCAATCATAAACCTAAACACCCTATCCTCCACGCATCCTCTAAACTCTCCTTTTTCTGTAGCTGATGTTCATTCTCTACTAGCACACCTTCCAAAAAAAGCCCCAGATGCTTCAGGTCTATCACATTCTGTTCATCGTCACCTTCCACTTTCTGTTGCTTCTGCTATCACTGACCTCTTTAATGTTTCCCTTGCATCTGGCTATTTCCCTCCATTCTTTAAATCTGCTACTGCATGCCTCATCCCAAAACCTGGAAAAGACTTGACTGACCCCAAGAACTATAGACCTATTAGCCTCCTTGAAATTTTGGGAAAGACCTTTGAACGACTTGTAAATTTGCGACTCAGGACTCACCTAGAGACAAATAACTTGCTTACTGAAAGACAATTCGGTTTCCGACAACAACGTTCTACCCAAGACGTTTTGAATATAATCCTGAATTATGTATGTATCAATAAGGCCCAGAACTGTACCTCCACCCTTGTCGCCAAAGATGTAGAGAAAGCTTTTGACACTGTTTGGCATGATGGATTAAAATATAAACTTTGCACGTCCTTTGATGAAATTATTATGTCACTTTTTAGATGGCCGAACGATGCATATACGATTCAGAGATCATTATTCTGACTATTTCACTTTAAAAGCGGGTGTACCCCAAGGATCTGTCGTATCTCCCACCCTATATATACTCTACACGAATGATTTACCTGAACCACTTTACCCAAACACACTTACCCTTTCTTACGCAGACATCACTCAACTCACAGCACATGAAAACATTCGTTTCCTTGCATGCTGAACAAAAAGAGAGGTCGACAGGATTACCGCCTGGGAATTATTATGGGCATTAAAACCAACCCAAATAAGTAAAAAATCACTTACTTCCATAAAAGGCGCGATGTCCCGACTCCTGTCGAACTCAAAACAAGCACCTCCCGCACCCCCATCCCACGCTCCTTCTCAACAGTTGTCCTTGGTGTTACCCTCGACAACACACTGAACCTAAAATCTCACATTACTGCTAAGACTGCACAGGCGGGAATTGCGCTCTCAAGGTTATATAAGCTGAGAGGAGCCAGTCCCAAGACAAAACTACATCTATACAAAGCACTCATTCGACCTCTGCTCTCTTACTCTCCACTCGCTCTGACGTTAACCGCCAAGACAAACGCACTAAAATTCCAACGCATCCAGAATCGAGCATTACGTTGGGTGTTGGGAGTGAGGTGGGATGAATTTGCCACCAGTGAATCTCTCCACCTCACGACAAACACACCGGCTTTGAACGTATACTGGAAGACACGCAGTGACAAACAACTTGACAGACTTGAAGCATATCATGACCATTGGACTACCTACTTAGGAGATACTCTCAGACTTCCTTAAATGATGTAAATCTCTTTCAAACGTTGTACGACCCGGCACCTCCACCTCAATACAAATAAACTACCTGAGTTAATTAGACTTACTATTCCAACAACTTAAAAGTGCCATTGTCATAGAGCTGTGTCTGCGTTTTGAGCAGAAGCGCTTGCGACATTCGTTTGCGTCAACTTTTTACAGTGACCTGTGCCTGTGCCACGTCCAGTCGTTGCAAATTGATATACTCACGAGAGTGATACAGCTGAATATTATGTTTCCATTGATTAGCAGTTGGGTATAGTCCTGACACTTTTCCTCTTTCTTAAGATTTTTTTCCTCTCCCCAACTATCTTCTTCATCCTGTCCCCACTTGCCCCTCGCCCCTAGTGGGCCCTTACCTGTGAGTCCTCTGTTCTGTTCTGTGTGTGTGTGTGTGTGTGTGTGTGTGTGGGTAGGGGGGCAATGTGGCAGATGTTGCAGGTTTATGGTACAGGAGGTAGGTTACTGAAAGCAGTGAAGAGCTTTTACAAGGATAGTGAGGCTCAAGTTAGAGTATGTAGGAGAGAGGGAAATTATCTCCCAGTAAAAGTAGGCCTTAGACAAGGATGTGTGATGTCACCGTGATTGTTCAATATATTTATAGATGGGGTTGTAAGAGAAGTGAATGCGAGGGTCTTGGCAAGAGGTGTGGAGTTAAAAGATAAAGAATCACACACAAAGTGGGAGTTGTCACAGTTGCTCTTTGCTGATGACACTGTGCTCTTGGGAGATTCTGAAGAGAAGTTGCAGAGGTTGGCGGATGGATTTGGTAGGGTATGTAAGAGAAGAAAATCAAAAGTGAATATAGGAAAGAATAAGGTTATGAGGATAACAAAAAAATTAGGTGGTGAAAGATTGGATATCAATTTGGAGGGAGAGAGTATGGAGGAGGTGAATGTATTCAGATATTTAGGAGTGGACGTGTCAGCAGATGGGTCTATGAAGGAGGAGGTGAATCAGAATTGATGAGGGAAAAAGGGTGAGTGGTGCACTTAGAATTCTGTGGAGACAAAGAACTTTGTGGAAGCAAAGAGGGGAATGTATGTGAGTATAGTTTTACCAACACTCTTGTATGGGTGTGAAGCATGGGTGATGAATGTTGCAACGAGGAGAAGGCTGGAGGCAGTGGAGATGTCATGTCTGAGGGCAATGTGTAATGTGAATATAATGCAGAGAATTCGTAGTTTGGAACTAAGGAGAAGGTGTGAGATTACCAAAACTATTGCCCAGAGGGCTGAGGAGGAGTTGAGGTGGTTCGGACATGTAGAGAGAATGGAACAAAACAGAATGACTTCGAGAGTGTATAAATCTGTAGTGGAGGGAAGGCGGGGTTAGGGGTCGGCCTAGAAAGGGTTGGAGGGAAGGGGTAAAGGAAGTTTTGTGTGTGAGGGGCATGGATTTCCAGTAAGCATGCGTGAGCATATTTGTTAGGAGTGAATGGAGACAAATGGTTTTTAATACTTGATGCACTGTTGGAGTGTGAGCAAAGCAACATTTATGAAGGGATTCAGGGAAACCTGCCGGCCGGACTTGAGTCCTGGAGATGGGAAGTACAGTGTCTACACTCTGAAGGAGGGGTGCTATGGCTGCAGTTTTATAACTGCAGAGTAAATCACCCCTTTGACAAGACTGATGGAGTGAATGATGATGAAAGTTTTTCTTTTTCGGGCCTTCCTGCTCTGGTGGGAATCCGCCGATGTGTTAATAAAAATAATATATATATATATATATATATATATATATATATATATATATTATATATATATATATATATATATATATATATATATATATATATATATATAGATATATATATATGCAAAATAACCACTGTGAAAGAATAGAGAAATTCCAAGCGCTTTCGTGACTACTCACATTATCAAGGAATTATGTAAGTAAAGCATCCAAGGAAGGTATATAAGGGGTCTGGCCAACACCTCACTATCAGATCCCGCAACAGTTAAACACCTGACGCGCCGGCCCAACGCGTCAGGTGTTTAACTGTTGTGAGATCTGATAGTGAGGTGTTGGCCAGACCCTTTATATACCTTCCTTGGATGCTTTATTTTCATAGTTCCTTGATAATGTGAGTTGTCACGAAATCGCTTTGAATTTCTCTATTCTTTCACAGTGGTTGTTTTGCATATTCTGAAATCACCTGTTTACTGTTATCTTATTGCATATATATATATATATATATATATATATATATATATATATATATATATATATATGTCGTGCCGAATATGTAAAACTGGTCAATTAGCAAGAACTCATTTAAAATTAAGTCCTTTCTGAAATTTTCTTTTATATGTTTATAGATATATTTTTTTCATTAATGTTAATGTAAAAATTTTTAATTTTGCACCAAAAGAATTTTAGAAAACTTATCTAACCTTGTTATAATAAGAACAATTTATTTTAGCCTAACCCAACTAAATATATTTTAGATTTATTTACAATCATTTAATACTAAACAAACACAATGAAATATATTTTTTTTCGTTAGGTTCAGAATGATTTTGGCGAAGTTATTGCATACATAAATTTTCACTTGTCCTATATGGCAAGATGAGCGTTGCTATTTAAGCCAAGATCGCAAGTTCTGCCTATTCGGCACGACATACATACATATATAATATATATAATATATATATATAATATATATATTATATATATATATATATATATATATATAATATAATATATATATATATATATATATTATTTTTTTTTATTATCACACTGGCCGATTCCCACCAAGGCAGGGTGGCCCGAAAAAGAAAAACTTTCACCATCATTCACTCCATCACTGTCTTGCCAGAAGGGTGCTTTACACTACAGTTTTTTAAACTGCAACATTAACACCCCTCCTTCAGAGTGCAGGCACTGTACTTCCCATCTCCAGGACTCAAGTCCGGCCTGCCGGTTTCCCCTGAACCCTTCATAAATGTTACTTTGCTCACACTCCAACAGCACGTCAAGTATTAAAAACCATTTGTCTCCATTCACTCCTATCAAACACGCTCATGCATACCTGCTGAAGTCCAAGCCCCTCGCACACAAAACCTCCTTTACCCCCTCTCTCCAACCTTTCCTAGGCCGACCCCTGCCCCGCCTTCCTTCCACTACACGAGATACACTCTTGAAGTCATTCTGTTTCGCTCCATTCTCTCTACATGTCCGAACCACCTCAACACAACCCTTCCTCACCCTCTGGACAACAGTTTTGGTAATCCCGCACCTCCTCCTAACTTCCAAACTACGAATTCTCTGCATTATATCCACAACACACATTGCCCTCAGACATGACATCTCCACTCCCTCCACCTTCTCCTCGCTGCGAACATTCATCACCCATGCTTCACACCCATATAAGAGCGTTGGTAAAACTATACTCTCATACATTCCCCTCTTTGCCTCCAAGGACAAAGTTCGTTGTCTCCACACACTCCTAAGTGCACCACTCACTCTTTTTCCCTCATCAATTCTATGATTCACCTCATCTTTCATAGACCCATCCGCTGACACGTCCACTCCCAAATATCTGAATACATTCACCTCCTCCATACTCTCTCCCTCCAATCTGATATTCAATCTTTCATCACCTAATCTTTTTGTTATCCTCATAACCTTACTCTTTCCTGTATTCACCTTTAATTTTCTTCTTTTGCACACCCTACCAAATTCATCCACCAATCTCTGCAACTTCTCTTCAGAATCTCCCAATCTCAGTAGTAGTAACCAGTTACCAGTCTCAGTAGTAACCAGTTACCAGTAACCAGTGTCCGTGACTCAACGACCAACCGTCTCTGCCTGAGTCACGGTCTTTCATATTGCGCTGAACTGACACTATTTCAAAAGACCCACTCACTGGGTACTGTGGGCAGCCGGCTAGTCAGTTTTACGTGTGTGAGCAAGGAGATAGGCACGGCTGTCAGGGCTCTCTCCACATACCTGCAATTATATGTAATAACAGCCTACGTGAGTATTTCTTACCTAATCCACGAGTCGAACTCCCACATGATAAATGGTGACAGCGGTGTGGAGCGTGGATTTACGTTTTTAAGGGTAATTCAAGGCGTTAGAAGGCTGTTTGTGTGAGTAGCGCCAGGGTCAAAGGGGAACCGGGCACCCCCCAGCCCCTACCCTCAAAACCCCATCTCCAGCCACCGGGCCCCCTACTCCCCTCACAACCTACGCCTGCCCAAACCCGTTTTAGCCCGTTTTCGAGCTTCCTGGCCTTAGTTTTGTGTGCTAATTTGCTTCAAACCCGAGGGGGGTTTACCCGGAATTTTTCAATTTTAAACCAAATCAGAAGCCAGACTGTGGGGGAAGTGAAAGCCAGTCAGCCTATTTATCCAGCCCCGTCCCCCCCTGTCATCCAAACCCCGCTCCTCCGTGCTTTGTGCATCGTTACACGTCTTCCAGTCGCCATTTTTCGTGGTGTAAGCCCCCGTCAGCCAACCCGCTTTTTAACCCAGTGAGAGAGAGGGAAATAAGCCCCGCAGTTTTGGAAATAAGCCAATTTTCCCCTGAAAATATTGCCTATATCGCTTTGTGGCCCCTGTTGGGGTGCTAAAAGTGGTTTTCACCATTTCCCGTGGCATAAAATTGGTTACAAGCACCTTCGGGGTAGAGAGTGGATCGCGGGAGTGCCCCAGCGAGGTTTTACCCACCACTCTCTCCCACCCCCAAATCTCTCCCACCACCATCACCACCACCACCACCCCCATCCCCCCCTACCGTGGGTTTTTTGTACCCTTTTTACTGGGGCCTAAATACTGTTTTGGGTCACATAATTTGGGAAGAGATTTAGCTGGTGCCAACGATAAAGCCAGTTATGTGAGTTCGCCTAGAAAGCACATTTCTTCACGACAACAGTGTGAGTGTAGGAGGCGTCAGTATCACCGCGCGGGACACCCTACACTCGCCCCCATCACCAGTAATCGCCCGTCTACTACTCCAGACTCCAGTGATAATTTTCTTGAGACATTTTTCTTGCATTTAAAGACATTTGCGTGTGTGAGACATTTATAGTAAATTGCTTGTGTACTCTAAACCTTGTGTTTTTCAGTGTAAAAGCAGTATTTCTTTGACTCATTATTTTTACAATATTTTTCAGTGTTTTCACTTATCTTTTATTTTTTATTCTGTGTTTTTCTTTATGCTACTCCTGTCTCTAGTAAGTATTATTGTGTAGTGTACCAGTCAGTCACCCTGTGTGAAGTGATTCATTTTTTTTATTGTATTCTTTCAGCGTTGTATTCTCCAGTAGTCATTGTATTTCATGCAGTGATATTCACCCCAGTATACTAAATTATCCATTTATTTCTATGTGTGTCTTTTTTTTTGCGTATGCCAGCAGTGTCTCCTTCCTCTAATTTTTTCGCAGACTGTGTACCATTATTTTTGCCAGCAAATTTTTGTCGTATCAGTCACAGCAAGATTTTGTCGTATCAGTCACAGCAGGATTTTGTTGTAAGAATATATTATAATGAAGTGTGCTCCGTCACTGTAAGTGTTATATTCCCTGTTTTGTTCCTGTGTTTTATTTTCTTCATATTTTTATAATTCTTGAACAAATTCACTCTTGATGCAATTTCAATTACTTTTAATGTAAAGTGTTTTCTTTACTCTGCTTGAGTAAATTGTTTTGTCTAATTTACAATTAAGAGTTAAAGTGTTCAATCAGTTTATTTTTTTTTGATCTTCATATTTTAATTTTATCATTTAACCTGAGTTTTCCCAGTGACACTTTATTACTGCAGTGATTATTTCTACACTTTATTTTGTTGCACTTGTTCAGCAGTGAATTATTTCCTTCTATTGATATTTTTATGAATTATATTTTAATTTTGTCTATGCATCTTAAAAATACTTAAATTTCCCCGTTTAAAAATTTAGTAATTTTATTTATACTTTTTACATTGATTTAAAAAATTAATTTTTAAAAT
>NC_069468.1:615805-680782 GCF_026875155.1 Cherax quadricarinatus
TAGAAAAGAAAAAAATTTGCCCCGTACGGTTTACTTGTGTTTTTGTATTGTTATTGTTCAAGGGTAAAGGGAAAGCTAAACCCCAATGTGAATAATGGCATAAAATATGACACAATGGAAACTTTAAACATATATGCAGTAATAATGGGATTCTTTTAGACAACGTTTCGCCCACACAGTGGGCTTTTTTAAGTCACAAAAGTTCCCTGGGGTGGAAGGTTACGCGAGTATTTATAGTCAGGTTCGAATGCGGGAGGTCAGGTGGAGAATGCTGCATCTGATGATGTACGAGTGGGGTTATAGAGTCGAAAATCTTGGGTATCTTGGAAGTGAGATTGAATAAGTTTGTGAGCAGACCTTCTGCAGTGTTCTTCCATTCCTATGTTCTTATGTGGGATAGCGTTGAAGAAGTTTCTTGGAAGTGGTTCAGCTATGTTAAAGAAGCCATTATTTGGAGGAAGTTGTGGATATGAGATAAGTGTGATTCCAGGATTCTTCGGTATGAGTGTTGTCTTCTGTGGCGATAGTCTTGAGTTTCTGTAGTTTATTAAGTGGTTGTGTGAATTCCCGGGTGTTGTACACAGGCATTCCTTGTATCCCCAGAATGCTTGCGTATTGGTGTTCTGAAATACGTGTTTGGAGGTCCCTTGATGTTTCGCCCACGTATAATTTGTTGCGGTCATTACAAGGGATTATGTTTTCCCCATGCGGAGGATGGAAGTTGTTGTTATCCTGGTAATGTCCTTGATGGTCGTGGTTGTGGAGTAGATACTTGGAATGAGGTTTTGGGGAAAAGATGTTGGAAAGTGTTTGGCAATGGAGTTGGTGGGGGAGGACTATGTATTCTTCTCGGCAGTGTCTTCTCTGGGTTGTGTTGAAGATGTTTAATGCCGTCGTCTGCAGTCTTGTGAATTTGATGAGGATAGGGGGAGTTTAGAAAATACTTGTACAATTATAGTGCATTCTTCCTCAAGAAACTCATTGCTTCAGATTCTGAGTGCACGCTTTAGTTTTGTGTGTGGTGAGAGTAGAAGTGGAGAAGATCGTTTTGGTTGGTGGGTTTTGCAGAGAAGAACATCAGGAAAGGAAGGTGTTGTCTACTTCTTCTTTCAAGTGTGAATGGATTGACGGCTCGGGCCTGGTTGAGCTTGTCTTTGAGAGCTTGAAGTTGAAGGTCTAGGAGTTATGAGGAGAATGTCGTCAACATAAAGGAGCCAGGTGACAGACGAAGGAATAATGGTGGAGAAACGTTCGGGTTCTAGATGCTCATGTATAGGTTCGCCAGGACCGCACTGAGTGGCGAACCATGGGTAGTCCCAAAAATCTGCTGGAAAGAGGTGATTTTCGAAAGAGGGAAAAACGTAAAGCAACAATAGTTCACAAGGTCGATGAAACGCTAGCTGGAATAGGAAGAAACAGTGAATCGTCAATTTTCTGCGCAATAGATCGATCTCTTGTGTAGTAGGTACTTTGGTGAATTTGGGAAGTCACGTCAAGCCTGGAAAGTTTCTGTTCTCATATTGATGATGCGAATGCGATTTAGAAGATCACCGAGTGTTTGGGGTGTGCTGGACTGATGTGCCCATGGACTCCGACTTCCAAAAAGGTTATCTTCAAGGCGTCGTCTCAGCAGCCATCTCAAAAACGCAGCTCCCCAGTCATACCTCGACATTACATCAATGCACTCAAAGGTTTAGCAGAAGACACGACCGCTGATAAAGGGGGGTGGTGTTGTTATCATGAACACTGACGATTACAGAATCAAAATGCTCAATCTACTTAATGACCCAGATTCCTACAAACCTTCAAACTAACCAAGTGGACAACCTTACTAAAATTTTCTTCAAAGGACTCACAGCATTCTTAGGTTCTCAGAACAACGGAAGAAACTTCTGCACACATACCCAACAACCCCCGACCTGCCAGAATGTACGGCCCCACCAAAACTCACAAGCCTGGTATCCTCCCGAGGCCCATTTTCCTCGGGAATAGGCATTGCTCCGCACCCAAATCTCAGGAATTCTCGCCATACACTCTCTAAACTCTTGAGCACTATCAGTCCAGCACATCTCAAAACTGGGATCTTCTCAATCGCATTCGCAACATCAACTCATGAACAAGAAACTTTCAGCCTTGACGTGACTTCCTATTTACCAAATACCTACTAAAGCCATCGATCTTTTTGCGCAGGAAAATTGACGATTCACTTGATCTTCCAATTCCAGCCCGCGATTTCATTGATCTTGTTGAACTATTGTTGGCTTTACGTGTTTCTCTCGAAAATTGAGATTCCACTCCTACCCCGCCACACCTACACGGAGGTTTCCCCTCCTACCACGCCACACCTACACGGAGGTTCCACTCCCACCCCGCCACACTACACGGAGGTTCACTCCTACCACGCCACACCTACACAGAGGATCAACCCTACCACGCCACAATACACGGAGGTTCACTCCTACCACGCCACACTTACACGGAGGTTCCATCCCACCACGCCACACCTACACGGAGGTTCCACTCCTACCACGCCACACCTACACGGAGGTTCCACTCCCACCACGCGAGACCGGGCCCGGGGGTTCCACTCCCACCATGCAACACCTACACGGGGGTTCCACTCCTACCACGCCAGACCTGCACGGAGGTTCCACTCCTACCACGCAACACCTACACGGAGGTTCCACTCCTACCCCGCCAGACCTGCAGGAGGTTCCACTCCCACCACGCAACACCTAATCGGAGGTTCCACTCCTACCACGCCACCTACAAAGGAGGTTCCACTCCTACCACGCCACACCTGCACGGAGGTTCCATCCTACCCACGCAACACCTATTCGGAGGTTCACTCCTACCACGCCAGACCTGCACGGAGGTTCCACTCCTACCACGCCACACCCACACGAGTTCCATCCTACCAGCCCCACCTACACGGGGTCCACTCCTACCACGCCACACCTACACGGAGGTTCCATCCTACCACGCCAGGACCTGCACGGAGGTTCCACTCCTACCACGCAACACTATTCGGAGGTTCCACTCCTACCACGCCCGACTGCACGGAGGTTCCACTCCTACCACGCCACACCTACACGGAGGTTCCATTCCTACCCCGCCACACTACACGGGATTCCACTCCCACCACGCCACACCTACACGGAGGTTCCACTCCTACCACGCCACACCTACACGGAGGATCAACAACCACGCCACACCTACAAGGAGGTTACACTCCTAACACGCCCACACCTACCGGAGGTTCCACTCCTACCAGTCACACCTAACGGAGGTTCACTCCTACCACGCCACACTTACACGGAGGTTCCACTCCTACCACGCCACACTTACACGGAAAGGGTTTCCCCTCCTTTCCACGCCACACCTACACGGAGGTTCCACTCCTACCACGCCCCACTTACCGGAGGTTCCACTCTACCACGCCACACCTTCACGAGGTTCCATCCTACCACGCCCACTACACGGAGGTTCACTCTACCAGCACACTTTCACGGAGGATCAACTGCTTCCACGCCACCCTACACGGAGGTTTCCCCTCTTACCACACCCCACCCACACGGAGGCTCCACTTCAACCACGCCACACTCACGGGGTTGACATCTCTGCCACACCTAACGGAGGTTCATCCTACCTCACCCTACACGGAGGTTCCACTCCTACCACCCACACCCCACGGAGTTCCCCTCCTTCCACGCCACCCTACAGAGTTCCCCTCCCCACCACGCCCCACTACAGGAGGTTCCCCTCCTAACACGCCACACCTACACAGAGGTCCACTCCCACAACGCACACTACACAGAGGTTCCACTCCTACCACGCCACACTTTCAAAGGGGGTTCCATCCTTCCACGCACACCTACACGGAGGTTCCACTCTACCACGCCATACCTACACGGGGTTCACTCCTACCACCACACTTTCACGGAGGTTCCACTCCTACCACGCACACCTACACGGAGGTTCCACTCCTACCACGCCACACCTACACGGAGGTTACACTCTTACCACGCCACACCTACCAGAGGTTCCACTCCTACACGCCATCCTACACGGAGTTCCATCCTACCTCGCCACATTACACGGAGGGTTTCCCCTCTCACGCCACACCTACACGGAGGTTCCACTCCTACCACGCCCTACCTACACGGAGGTTCACCCCCAACCCTTTTCGGCCCTCTACCACCCCCTTACACGGAGGTTCCACCCCCCTACACGGGCCAACACCTAGACGGAGGTTCCCCTCCTACCACGCCACACCCACACGGAGGTTCACTCCTTTCCACGCCACACTTTCCAGAGGTTCCACTCCTACCACGCACCTACACGGAGGTTCCCCTCCACCCGCCCCACTACACGGAGTTCCATTCCTACACGCCACACCCACACGGAGGTTCCCCTCCTACACGCCACACCTACACGGAGGTTTCCCCTCCTCCACGCCACACTTTCACGGAGGTTCCATCTACCACGCCACACCTACACGGAGGTTCCCTCCTACCCTAGCCACACCTACACGGAGGTTCCACTCTACCACGCCACACCTTCACGGAGGTTCCCCTCCTACCACGCCACACTTTCACGGAGGTTCCTCTACACTCCCACCCACAGGAGGTCCACCCTACGCCACTAAAGGAGGTCCATCTCCCCCCCCTACCGGGGTCCACTCCTACACGCCACCTAACGGAGGTCACTCTACCCCACACTGGAGGTTCCATACCACGCCACACTACACGGAGGTTCACTCCTCCACGTCGGAGTTCATCCCTCCACGCCATCGGGGTATCTCACGCAACTACAGGGTTCATCTACACCACACTACACGGGGTTCCTCCTACCACCAACTCGGAGGTTCCCACCCCCCCAGCCAACCTAACGGAGGTTCCATCTCCCGCTAAGGAGGTTCATCTACCACGCCACACTACCGGGGTCATCTACCCGCACACACGGAGGGGTTATCCTACACGCCACACTCAGGGGGGGGCTTCCCGCCTCGGAGGCCCACCCACACTTTCAGGAGGTTCCACTCCTTACCACGCCACACTTACACGGGGTTCCACTCTACCCCGCCAACCTACAGGAGGTTTTCCCCTCCTTCCACCCACACCTACACGGAGGTTCCACTCCTACCACGCCACACTAACGAAGGTTCCACTTCTACCACGCCACACCTACTTGGAGGTTCACTCCTACCACCACACTTACACGGAAAGGTTCCACTCCACCACCCACACCTACACGGAGGTTCCACTCCTACCACGCCACACTTACACGGAGGTTCCAATCCTTCCACGCCCCCCTTCACGGAAAGGGTTTCCCCTCCCACACGCCCACCTACACGGAGGTTCCACTCCTACCACGCCACACCCACACGGAAGGTTCCCTCCTACCACGCCACACCTTTCACGGAGGTTCCACTCCACCACGCCACCTTTCCGGAGGTTCCACTCCTACACGCCACACTTCACGGAGGTTCCATTCTACCACGCCACACCTACACGGAGGTTCCCCTCCTACCCCGCCAACCTACACGGAGGTTCACTCCTACCCCGCCACCCTTCACGGAGGTTCCACTCCTACCCCGCCAACCTACAAGGAGGTTCCACTCCTACCACGCCACACTTACGGAGGTTCCACTCTACCACGCCACACTACACGGAGGTTCCACTCTACACGCCATACCTACATGGGGGTTCCATCTACCACGCCATACCTACACGGAGGTTCCACTCCTTTTTCCTGTTTCCTAGACCAACAGGATTTTGGCTAGGTCATATGTCTGTTTACCAGAATTGTGGAAAAAACCAGCTATATCTAACTGTATTTTGGCATAGGGTTGTTTATTCAGTTTCTGCAACACTGATCTTCTTATGAAGGACCTTTGTGAGCCTTGATCAATTAGTTTTTAGCACATTGGTTTTGTGTAATTTATTAGATAACTCAACTCGACTATCGGGAGAGCAGTTGCTTTAAACTTATTCTCACTTTTAAATGCTGTTGCTTGTTGATTTCCTGATTCTGTGGAAGTCTGCTGCTGTTCAGCAAAAGTATTTGGCATATGCTGTATGATGCATCCCTTGCATTTAAAACACTTCTTCAGTGAGCATTTTCCTCCCTTGTGTTCACCTAAACACTTGATGCATCTTTTCAGTGATGAACACGTTGTTTACGTGCCTCTTTGATGTGTATTGACTACAATACTGTGCCAATGTGTTCCATCACAAAGTACACTTTTTTGGAGTCGTTTATGTATGACAGTCTGTTTACTGTCTATTGTATTCACAGCTTGAATTATCATTACTGGAAGAAATGAAGAACCAGTTGATAAGTTGTGGGATTTAGATGCGATAGGTATTGATGTAATAAACCCAAAGCCCACAAGAGTTCAGACTTATAACCAATATTTGGACACTGTAAAATATAAAGATGGACAGTATTGGGTTGGGTTTACCATGGAAATTAAATCCACTACATCTACCTAGCAATTATCGCATGGCTTTCGGACAAATGAAAGCACAAATAATGAGCTCGGGAAAAGAACCCAGAGCTACTGACTGTCTATGATAATATCATACAAGAACAGTTGGACAATAAATTCATTGAGGAAATAGTGGGAAAGATAAGTTGAAGACAAACGCTCATTATCTCCCGACCATGGAGTCAGAAAAGATTCTGAAACCACTCCACTACGTGTTGTTTTAAAATTTGGGCAGCGCACGTGCAAATAAAGATGTAGCAAGGTCTTAATGACTGTTGATGACCGGACCCTCACTAACTGAGAAGCTTGGAGACGTGGCTTATGAAATTTCGCACAAACCCATATGCCTACACGGCTGATATTTCCAAAGCTTTCTTAAGAGTAGGACTACAAGAAAATGATACAGATTATACTCGATTCTTGTGGCCTGAAAATCCACATGATCCTCAAAGTCCTGTGAAAACTTATCTTTTCAAATCAGTATTATTTGGTGCAACATCCTCTCCATTCTTACTAGAAGCTACTCTAAAAAACACATTTGAAGAAATCTGAAATTTCCTTCAAAGAAGTCTTAAAGAAAGTTTCTATGTGGACAATCTTCAAGATACTGTGAATAAAGAGGAGGATTTGAAATCCCTATACAGAGAAGCTAACAAGGAGATGAAAGAACAATATGCCTCTAAGGATTGGAATAAAAATTTCAAAGCAATTAAGGGAACTTATCAAAGAAGATTTCCTGAAACTAAAATTTCCCTGATTGCAACAATATGCTGGGACTTAATTGGAACACACAGGAAGATACTTTGAGTCTCAAAAGGATAAACAATAAATCATGCAGTACACTCACTAAACGTATTTTTACTGTCAGAGGTATCACAATGTTTTGATCCTCTAGGACTCGTCTCACCAATTAACCATAAAAGGTAAAAATGCTTATGCAAGATGCATGGAAAATCAAAATTGGATGGGATGAGAACTTGCCTCTAGAAATGAGTCAAGCATGGGATGAAATATCCAAGGAGTTTAAAAACTTCATCAAATTAAATTTCCCAGACAAATAGGTCAAGAGGGAAACAAGTACACATTACATGTGTTCTGTGATGGTCAACCAGAGGTTATGGCGCTCTAGCTTACATGAGTAATGCTGAAGGAAGTACACTAATTACTTCAAAGGCCAGGGTAGCACCCTTGAAGGTCAGAACAGTACCACAATTGGAACTGACAGCACTCTATGTAGGTACAAAATTAGCTGTCTATCTCAACAAAGTACTTGATCATCTCACTATTGAGAAAACCGTGATCTGGAGTGATAATGAGGCAGTTCTCCAGTGGTTAAGAAATAATAAGAGTAAGCTGGTCTATGTACAGAACAGAGTAGCAGAAATAAAAGAGATGCAGAGAGATTTTCTTTTTTCACGTCTCTACCCAAGAGAATCCAGCTGACAGTTTTTCACGTGGTGTCCCACTCAAGAAATTTGTGGTTTAAAAATTATGGCTCCACGGACCGAACTGGCTCTCTAATGAAAATAACGGGCCCTCAGCAAAAGCTCACATTATGCCAGAAAGAAAACAGTCTGCTTGAACACAGCAGAAATAGTTGTGTAAAATACTGCAGCAGAACAACGGAAATAGTCATTGATGGATCTAAATACTCATCTTTGGGTAAACTCTTAAGAGTTACAGCTCTTGTCTTTAAATTCATTAAAGGAATTAAACCTGATTATGAATTCTTGAACCCATTAAATACTGGGTGAAACTAATACAGAAAGACGTTTTCTCTACAGAATATAAATTTCTAGAAAAAACAAGATAAATCCCCAAAGAAACCTGTCATGATTAATTCTTTAGGGGCTTTATCTCGACTCAGAAAAGATTATAAGATGTCGAGGAAGAATTCATTTTCTTCAACACCTAAAGAAGCCATACATCCAATATTGATCCCCAAGATCATTTGGGTGACAAAACTGATTGTGCAAAACGCCCACAGTAACGTGTTTTCATGGGGGAGTAGCTGACACACTTTGTCATATACGACAATCCTACGGATACCTCAAAGGGCGACAAAGTGTGAAAAAAACAAATAAAGGGACTGTATTACTTGGTCGTCACTACGATATGCGAGTATGTCAGTATCCAGGTCCACCTCCATATCCCTCTGAAAGGTTTGTCATACCACTCCATTTGAGGTGAATGTGTAGATTATACTGGACCAATAATTTTAACCAAAACAGTTGACAAAGTTCCCATCAAAGGGGTACATCTGTTTGTTCACTTGTGCTACAACAGAGCAGTACATCTAGAAGTAGCCATGACATGTCTGCTGAAACCTTTATCAAATATTCAGAAGGTTTTCAGCCAGAAGGGCATGTCCCAGACTGATGATTTCAGACAATGCAACGACTTTATTGCTGGTGCTGTTATATAAGCAAGATCTTTGATCAACCAGAAGTACAACAGATGCTGAATCAACGCAGATGTCGTTGGAGATACATCCTCCTAAATCTCCATGCACGGCGGATTTTATGAAAGAATGATCGGCATTGTAAACGTTGTTTAAGGAAGACTCTTCATCGTCAGAGAATCGACTTAGAAGAATTCCGTACAGTTGTGACTGAAATAGAAAATATAGTTAACAAAAGCCTCTAATTATGTTACCGATGATCTGGACAATTTAGAAGTGTTAAGTCCATCTCATTTACTCCATGGCAGAAGGCTCGAACCTGTTCCTCCCATGAATGATAAAGAAATCATAGAGGATCCTACTTATTTCGAACCTGAGCAACTCAGACGTAAATTCAAACACCTTAATAAAATGATTGAACGTTGGGAGAAAATTTGGCGAGAAGACTATCTCACCTCATTGAGAGAACACTTCCATGGAGCTGGTGTTCCTGAAAATCATAAGTCCTTAAGACCTGGTGACTAGTGATTATCGACAATGATGGTCCGAGGTCCCAATGGCCACTTGGAAAAATTGTGACCATATATCCCGATGCAAATGGAATCATCAGGGGGGCAGTTGAGTTTTGAGCAAAGTGTAGTGAATACGGGACAATAAATAAACTAGTGCCGTTAGAATTACACAGTGTTGAAAACAAAATTAGTGATTCTCCAGACACCACACAGACTAAAGCTGTTCAGAAAAGACAAGCAGCAGTGGTGGCGAGTGAGAAAATTAAATTAATGTTAAGTGATGAATAGTTCACCTGCAGCGAACCTCCGCCGCCCCCCAGTGTGGAGAAATTTTCTCCAGGAGGGGGGTATCAGCCCCCTTCAGCCCCCTTCAGCCCTTTCAGCCCCTTTCAGCCCTGAGGGGCCAAGCCCTCTCAGAAGGGGCGAGCGTCTTGTTTACTGCTAGAGTGAGTAATTGATCACAGATGCAAGGTACTAGGTCAGCATTTTTTTTTTTTTGTGCTGGGGGCAGTGATGGCATGGAGCGCTGTAGCATCTGGCAGACCATCTTTGACTCTAGTGAGAGTAACACTGACGCCAGGATAACCAACAAAGAACACTGATCTGTGCGTTAGTGTGGACAAAGTGTCTCACCAAACACGATAAACATAAGATAAGTGTGATCAGCTTCTCTTGTGATACATTGTGAACAATAAAGACAAATCTTGTGGAACATAGTGTACCAGTGTGCGTTTCCTAGACAATGGAAGACGTGGACATCCAAGGACACTTCAGCTTCTATCAAGTCACCGATATCTGTCGAAGGTGTTGAGAACACCCTAGCTCACGTTACAAAGGGGCCCAAGGGATGTTAGAATTTCTTGTAGATCGGGGGATTGCGCAATTCTTGAGTCACAAGGAGTTTGTAATCAACCTATAATCGGGCAGTAAGGTGTGGACTTTTGAGTCCAAACAAGTAAGTATTTCGTCAGCCATCATCGAATGAAATATGCTGACATAACACCCCCTAGGGGTAATTTATACTTACAAATTGTATCTCTTGACAGCCCACTGCTGTGATGGTTTCGACAGCTTCTAGACCTCGTCTGCAGGGGCGGCTGTGTAGACGAATTGCTGTCATTTATCAGCTAAGTGTTCATTATATATAGTTATAATGAACACAGCAGGTAAGGCCAAAAATCTCAACAGATGGTGTCTGTCTTAAGAAGGACGCTATTCTCTCTTTGTGACCCGTGCCTCGTCCTTCAAGCTAGGGCTGCCAGTTCTCCCTAGCTAACTTATCCTAGTGTTTGCCTACATTATCGGCCTATTACTACCTATGTTAAGGTCTTAGGTCTACATTATTATTATCTACAGTTGCCTTAGTAACCTAATATTAATATACTAACAGTAAAACTACCTACTCCTTCCCTGAAGAATAAATCTATAAATTAAATACATGCCTACCAAGAATCCATCGCCGACCAGAGAGAATGCTGTTTGTTAGGGTGGGGTACAAGGGCCATCCAGCTCAGCCGTCCCGTACGGCCATGCTGGATCTGTCCTGTAGAACTTTAGGGACCAAATAAATTTCCACATCCTCCCGCCAGCGAAGGTAGGCGCTAAGCCCTAGATCAAGTCTGCCCCCCCGCAGGCCCTCCCAGTGGGCCCGGGACTTGAGCGCCTTTTTTTATGGGTCGTCCGGCCGTTCAGCTTGGTCAGCCTCTGGTCTAATTTCTCATGTCCTGGTCCCACCGTGTGGACCTCGAGAGGCAAAATCCTGTTGATGGGTCTTATAGTCTCGACACCATTCATTCTCTCCTTCACCATTCTCAACCGCCCACCTTGTCTGGGTGGGTTGACACTACCAGGCCAAGAGGCCAGTATGCCCGGGCGCCTCGGATTCTACAAAGAAACCGGGCCCCCTTCACTTAGCATCATTTATTTGCCTTAGGGTCGGCACCATAGAAATTTTTCCCGCAAGGTTGTCAAGATAACCCTGTGCCACCCCTGGTTCCTTTTTGCCCCAGGATGTTCACCAGTCTGTTGTGACTCCTGTGCAGTTCTTCATTGATGGGGGACCATCGGCCCATAATAATCCAGCTCCTTGGAAGACTGACTCAAAATTGCGGGAAAGGGCTCAATCCTCCTTCCAAACAGCATGGTTTGGGGGGTGAGAGCTTCCTCTCACAATCCCATTTGTACATGGGTCAGAGGCCTGTTATTGACTCTTGCCTCTATCTCAACTAACACTGCCCTCAGTTCATCAAAGCACACTCTCTCGCTGTGCAAGACCTTCCGAATGCACCCTTCGACTGTGCCCACCTTTGCTTCCTAGAATCCCCCTTGCCAAGGCACCCTGGAGCTATGAACCCCACTCGCACCTCATTCTCTTCAGGTGTTTCTCGTACTTCTCCTTGCCCCTAAGTTTCCTGAAAATTTTATCAGCCGCCTAAAGCTTGTGCCCATTGTCCGAGATAATCAATCGGGGGCACGAGAACTGGCTGTAACCTCCTGAACAACTTCAAGAAAGTCCTGTTGACATATCTTCTGCCAATCCAAATGCACCGCTTGAGTAGTGGCACAAGTAAACAGGCAGATATATACTTTCTGAGGGCCCACCCTTTCGTCTCCTGGGTTCTTCAATGTGATAGCCCCAGTATAGTCTATTCCCACAGTCTCAAAGGGCCTGTCAACTATGTACCTGCCCTGAGGCAGCGGGGTGGACCGGGTATGGTAGGGTCTCCCATCGTACCGCCGGCAGACCGTGAAAACTCTTTAGCACCCTTTTGACGGCAGCTCGACCCTTCAGTACCAGTAATTCTGACGTAGGCAGGTGAGGGTATCCCAAACCCCCCATGAAAGGTCCTCTGATGGGCATCTTGTATCAATAGCTCTATCGCCCATCCCTCCTTTCCCAGTAGCACGGGATGTTTGGCCCCATAGCTGAGCTCAGAGTTTTGTATTCTTCCCCTGCATCTTATTAGCCCCACATGATCTAGGAAAAATCCCAATAAGTGAACCAATTTGCTGTTCCCTGAGTCGTCGTTGGACACGCGTCCTGACGCCATAACCTGCTGCTGGTCGCAAGTACTTTCCAGCACTCCTGGAAACCTCCCCCTTTTGGTACTGCCTTATCCAATATTCTTTTGGGACCCACGAGAGACAACTGTCGACCTTGGCTTACCTTGTCATGCAGCTTCCTCACAAATTGAAATACCATTTCCGTGACTCCTATAAGTTTCCTCCAAGAGGAGTACGCCTGGGGTCAAATAATTCAGTGCCCGGGTTTCCCCCAAAGTGTACTATCTGCTGGTTGTCTCCCCGAATTTCTGCTCCGGCCACAACCCCTTGCCGGTAAACCAGTCGGGGGCCTTTGAACCAAATCTCGCTTTTACTCAGCTTTTTGTGTGTCCCCCCTCGGCTTATCAGGTCGGCTGGGTTTGATCTGTAGGCACATACAAAATTGTTGACGTTGACTGTAGTTCCCGTACCTCCTTAACCCGATTCCTGACATAGGGAGCTTGGGACCGTCGTTCTGGACCCCTGTAAGGCCACCTCCGAGTTTTGTCCATACATAGGTGTGGTCACCCCAGATTACTCAACACCTCCTCATACGTACTTACCCAGTCTTGCTCCCAGCAACATCGCCGTGAGCTCTAGCTTTGGGATCGAGCAATCTTTCAGGGGTGTCACCCGCGCACGACTGGTGACCAGATTGATTTGGCCCCCGGCCACCAAATACGCTACTGCCCCATAGGCCCGGGAGGAGGCATCGCAGAAGACGTGCAAGTCATAATCCCGCCCGGGGGCACCCGATGGACCTGGGGAAATGTGAACTCATGCAATTCCGCTAGGTCTTTGCTAACCAGATCCCACTCCTGGCAGACTGTTTCTGGCAGTGGGTCGTCCCAACCTAGGTTCAGCTCCCAGGTCTGTTGCACTAGCATCCTCCCTCGAATGGTGATGGGTGTCAACAAACCCAAAGGATCGAAAGGCAGTCGCACTTGCTCAGCAAAGACCTCCTGGTAGCTTCCCTTCCCCATCAGGTTTCCTCTTTAGCCTAAGTCTGTCTTCCTCGATTTCCCACTCCAGTCCTAACACCGATGTTACCTCAGGTACTGAGTAGCCAGCATAGTCATGTTCCACCGTGCCTTGCAACGTTGGATTGTTTGTCACCCATTCTCTCAATGGCATGTTAGCCGAGAGCATCTCCTGATTAGACTCTCGGTAAATGTCCATCAACAGCCTTTCATCTGAGGTGGTACCTTGCATGTTGTCTACATAAAATAGGGTCTTCAGTAATTCTTTAAGTGGGCTGTTACAGTTCACAAGGTGGTAGTCTATGGTAGCCTGTAATAAGAATGGTGAACTAGTGGCACCAAACAACACTGCCCTGAATATGAAGGTATCATACCCTTGCTTGGGCACCTCCCTGTTAGCCAACCACAAGAACCCTTTTGTAGTCCCCTGTCTTGTGGCTGCAACCCAATACGTAGGAAGGCTTTGCTAATGTCTGCCGCATAGGCGTACGTTCTGTCCTGAATCTCAACAACACATCGCTAATTTCTGTGTCAGGAGGCCCTGGGGAGCAACAGTCGTTCAACGATGGCTCTCGGGACTCGCCTGCGGCTGCAGTTGAAGACTACTCTGATGGAGTGGTTACTGACTCCTTGGTGACTGCCATGTGTGGAAGATAATGGGTGTTTTCCCCAGGGCTGGCATTGGGCACTTTCTCAATGAACCCAAGGGCCAGCTGTTCCTTAATAATATCATCATATTTCCCCACCAGACCCTTCTTGGTCAGGCTGTTCACCAATGAATTCAACTGACCCCGTGCCTTCTTGAAATTAGTGGGCAGCGTTGGGTGTCCCGGTTTCCATGGGATTTGCACCAATACTGTCCGTCCCTGAACTGCACATGGTTCAAGTAATCTCGATACGTCTCTTCATGTTCGGGGGGCGGCTCCAGGTCCCATAGTTTATGGACCGGCTCACTGTCGGATATGCCAACTTGCGTCTCTGACAGACCTTCGTGCACACCAATCCGCATCACCAGTACAGCCTCAGTCGCTATAATACCAGAACCCTCCTTTCCCGGGGTCGCAGGAAAGTGAGCTGGTACTCTGCCTCCTACGATGTACCCCGCTGGAGCCCTGTACAGGCCAACCCCCTCCTTGATAACCCTTCTCGTAGACACGAACTCGTCTATGTAATCCCCTCCTACCAAGATTCCTACATTACAAACGTTGTCTGTAGCAATGTCTGGTTCCACTAGCTTCACACCCAACTCCCTCAAATGTTTGACTGCTGCAGCCAGTCCCTTAGTGGTAATGATATTGGGCAGCCTCTTCACTATCAAGGCTGAAATTTCCCGTCGATGCCCGGCAAACCTGACCGTCCCCATGACTACTGGATAAAACCTGCGTGGGACTTCCCCACAAACCCTTCCACCTTCATGTCAACTTTACCAACTGTCTCCAGCTTCAACTAGTTGCTAGACTCCCACTATGAAGGATCTCTGTGCCCCACTGTCGAAGAACAAACGGTCATTTCAAATTCTTCCCGTTCGCAACCACCGCCATTATGGTGGCAAGGCCACCGAACCTTGAAACTGCTCACCAGAACAAATTCTTGGTGCCGTACTCGCCACACTCATCACTACTTCAGACTTGTTCTTGCTCTCCGCCCTTTCTCGCGTTTGCTCTCCTTAAATTGTGCTAATCTGGCGTCATTTGGCACAGTGCAACTGTGGTGCTTACCCTTCCAGCAGCCCCGGGCACTCCCTGAGTTGGCATTACAGTCCCTGGCAAAATGTTCTCCACAACACTTGAAACAAGTCTCAACTCCCTTAGTCATTGAACCCTTTGGTTAAAGGTGGTGAAGCTTGAAACCCCTGAACAGCATGTTTTTCTTCACAAAACACGCACCGTCTTTACTGGCTGCTTGAATGACTTCTCCCTTGGCTCTGGGGGTGGAGGACTTGTCCTGGGCATAATATGAGCCAACCCTAGTAGGAGGTGGTTTAGCTTTATCTCTCGAGTATCTGAAGGGTTGATCGTTCCACCTTGGTCGGCAATTTCTCCCCCCCGACCTATGCTCAGGTGAGACACGAGATCTCCCAACCCCTCAACGATCTGTTGTATTGTGAACCGGTTCGTCCGATATTTTAAGTGCAAATCATGCACTGTAGTGCCAGCCCGTTTTCCCCCTGAATCACCTGACTGATGAACCATTCTGACTTACCCCAATCATGTAAATCTTTAAGACTATTGTCAAACCATAACTTCGATTCGGAACTTTTCTAGGCTCTGACAGTCCATGCGACAGCCTCTAGTCCAACAACCGATAAAGTATAGCTACCTTTATCTCCTCAGTGTTGCCAAACGGTCCTTTAATTGATCTTTGGCATGTTGGTAATTGGTGTCGGTGGTTTGGTAATGCCGGACCAAGTCCAAGGCTTTACCTTGAGCTGTGAACGTAAATATTGTAACTTGACGGCAATCTGCAAATCAAACTCTGTCATCTATCAGGCTTTAAACTGATCCAGAAAGCAATGTACTCTGTTAAGGTTCCGTCAAATGTTGGTTAATTCAACGGGGGAATCTGGGCAACACATTAACAGGCGTGCTGTTGTTCGTGTTCCTTGAAACATTTGCTGCCCCTGCTGACCAGCCTTCAAAGTCTTTATTTAAATGCCTGCAGAGTCTCCTCTCTGCTTTACACTCTGCCCTTCGTTCGTCATAGGTCCGTCCGTGCTACTTCGACTGTATATTCAGACTCACCTGTAGTATAGGCCTCGTCTCAAAAGATAAATGATCTCTCAAAGGCCTCCAGTCTTTGCTCCAAAGGTTTTTAGGCAACTCTCTAGTTCCTCCCAGCTACGTCTGGATCTTGCCTGACCGTAAAGACACTCCTCACATGCTTGCTCAGGCGCCCTTTATAGGCTCCCATAGACCGCTTTAATTGACTTAGAGCTGGGACAGCTGGTACTGCATCTTCACCTACCACAGTTGCAGTTTAGTTAAGATCACAGTACTAATTTGTACTTCAATTAGCCCACACCACAGCACGAACGGTATTAGGTGAGAATGAACGAGTCTCAAGGCTTCTCAACAAGCTTAACAATTCCCTTTATTATATTGACTCTACTCTGAATTAAAAATGTACACTGTTAGCTCTCAAATCCCAATCAAAATGTGTATCGGTGTGAAAGCTTAACCTAGCACTTAACTGTACAATGCCATCAAATAATTACAGGACTTAACCTAGTCTCAGGTACAATTCACAAATCCCACATTAACATGAATCAAAGACAATGAAAATTACAATAAAAGTGCAGTATACAAATTAAAATCACTTGGTTAACACAAATAAATTCAACAATTCAACTTGTGAAACAGTAAATGAATAATGTATGTGTAAACAGCTTGGCCTAACTGTGCCCAGCTTACTCTGTCTAGCATGGATGGTTGGATAAGGTAAATCCTAACCTAACTAGTGTGCTATAACTTAAACCTGGCTTTATAACTCCCTGTAAATAATAACTAGGTTAAATCTGTCCTAGCTACTATAACTTTTGTAAATATTGCACAAGCCTAGCCTAACTGTGGCTACCTTGCAAATCCACTGTAAGTAATCAACACACAAGTCTCCTACTCTGAATTATTTGTAATCACTGTAAATAATTAAATTCACAAGCTTCTCTAGCCTACCTGGCCTGCCTATAACTTACTGCAAATAACAACTTCCGTGTATAGTCAGCTTGGCCTAGCCTCTGTGTAACTTTGGGGCCTAGGTGTGCTAACTTAACCTAACTTTGTTAAACTGGTTCCTAACTGTGGCCTAGCTATGATAGCTTATCCTAACTCTGTTAAACTGGTTCCTAACTGTGGCCTAGCTATGATAGCTTAACCTAGCTATTCCACATCATGGTTCTCGAAGGACCACTTTTGTGAAAATTTGTGTGGGCTGCCTCCAAGTGAGTCGCCTACCCTAGCAAACTCTGTTGACACCGAGCTCTGAGGTGGGTACCTCAGCCTCACAAGTGGCTTATAGGACAGATTTTCACAAATGATTGTTATTACAAGAAAACTCGCCTGCATGCACGTATAAAGGACTAACTTACTTGGTGTTGCAGCATATCCTGATCTTCACTTCCCTAAGCTTAGCCTTAGCCCCTTTGGACTTCCTCTCAGAAACCACGTGCAACTGGAGCCTTAATTCCTGCAATATTCAATCGTAATTAGTGTCCTGCCTGCACCTCAGAAATTCCTATATCCAAGAGGGTATGTATCCCCTAGTATAACTATGCAGACTCAGACACTAGCTTCCAGACTGCTCTGAGACACTGGTACTTACTGGGCATGCTCAACCTGTTGCAACCGGGCCCACAGATCGACTCACTCACAATCTCCCAAGACACTGGCCAGTAATCGACGAGATAAAGGTGAAGGTCTTGTCTTACTGTATGGGCCTGACGGAGGAGGTCATCTACGGTACATCGAGGTGCCTCTACCAGATTTCCCCAGGTCTCAGAAGTGAAGACACGTGGGGGGGCGCCGTCTGCTGATCACGGCACATGTTGTCCAGATGGTGTCTGTCTTAAGAAGGACGCTATTCTGTCTTTGTGACCCGCGCCTCGTCCTTCAAGCTAGGGCTGCCAGTTCTCCTAGCTAACTTATCCTAGTGTTTGCCTACATTATCGGCCTATTACTACCTATGTTAAGGTCTTAGGTCTACATTATTATTATCTACAGTTGCCTTAGTAACCTAATATTAATATACTAACAGTAAAACTACCTACTCCTTCCCTGAAGAATAAATCTATAAATTAAATACATGCCTACCAAGAATCCATCGCCGACCAGAGAGAATGCTGTTTGTTAGGGTGGGGTATGAGGGCCATCCAGCTCAGCCGTCCCGTACGGCCATGCTGGATCTGTCCTGTGGAACTTTAGGGACCAAATAAATTTCCACAACGTTTTTACATTGCCATTTCATCTAATATATCTTATTATCATGGTAAAAAAAAATACATTTGACAGAATTTTTGGCATTCGCCAAAATATCTGCCTTTTACCCCCCATAAAATAAAAAATATTTGAGATATTCCAAAAAATCTGACGTTGATAATTCAAACACACTTTGTTTTATATTGTCTGTGAAAATCATTTCAATACAATCATTAATAATGGAGTTGTAAAACGAAATAAGTGAATAAGTTACTTCCGAGATATAGGCCTAGAACGTCGGCCGGCCTACCGTCTCAAACAAATTTTTTTTTTTGCGCGGAAATCTTAAAGCCTATTGGCTGATACCCCCCTCGAGTTAAGAGCAAAATTAAAACGAAAAGTTGGAGGATGAAAAATAAAAAAGAAAAAATCAGGAAACCTTTCGAAAGTTTCCCTTCGATAAATCCTAATAAAATTGGATGTGTTCATCTTAATTTACCTCTTTTAAAAAAGAAATTTTCAAAATTGAAATACTGGCTTCCGAGCGATCATTTCTGAGTGCCTCATCTGATTGGCTTCACCACTTCAGGGCTGTTTCAAACTTGTTAATGCCTTTTCAGTTTTGCCTCAAAGTTGTTTTTTTTTTTTTATAGCAGAAGGTTTGAATTAGTTTTCGTCTGTGTATATTCTATTTTGTCTTTATAATGGAAGAAATTACGATATCACTTTTCATATGTTAACATGTTAAAGCCTCTACTGACTTGCTTTAAATGTTCAGAGTTAATATGTAACAATAATAGAAACTTGTGTCACACCGCACCATTTCTATCGTGCATATTGAGGAACTAGAGACGTGTGTTATATAACGCAGGAATACCGTTATCTAATCGCCTAGTGACCGAAATTTATCGAATTGACAAAACGTTTCGACTGCTCAGTATGCTTCTGCAGTTTAATACAGAGGTGACGTTAAGAAGCTAGCCAACACTAGCTTTGAAGAACTAATTTTGGGATGGTTAATTCATCAGCCTTGCTAAGTGATCGACTCGACAGCCTTGATCAGTGAGAAGTTGAGGCATGAGAAAAAAGTCTTTTATACTGGAGTCAGATATAGAATTTGGAAATACCATCACAGGAGGCTAGGCTCTATAGTGAAAGTAAAAGCAGATAAACTGAAGAGTACTGTAGTACAATACTAGCATTAATGATGGACAATACTAGACAGGTTCTTCTAAAATCTGTCTCAGTTCTCGACATAATAGCCGTGCTGAGCAGGCGAAATCTTCCGACAAAGACGACATTTGACTGTCCTTCAAGTGTTTTAATCATCTCTTTTCTGAAGGAAAATTTGGTGTGATAAGTAACTAGGATTAATTTCCTGGTCTAGCAGGTGTGGCGTGGTAGGAGTGGAACCTCTGTGTAGGTGTGGCGTGGTAGGAGTGGAACCTCTGTGTAGGTGTGGCGTGGTAGGAGTGGAACCTTCGTGTAGGTGTGGCGTGGTAGGAGTGGAACCTCCGTGTAGGTGTGGTGTGGTAGGAGTGGAACCTCCGTGTAGGTGTGGTGTGGTAGGAGTGGAACCTCCGTGTAGGTGTGGTGTGGTAGGAGTGGAACCTCCGTGTAGGTGTGGCGTGGTAGGAGTGGAACCTCCGTGTAGGTGTGGTGTGGTAGGAGTGGAACCTCCGTGTAGGTGTGGTGTGGTAGGAGTGGAACCTCCGTGTAGGTGTGGCGTGGTAGGAGTAGAACCTCCGTGTAGGTGTGGTGTGGTAGGAGTGGAACCTTCGTGTAGGTGTGGCGTGGTAGGAGTGGAACCTCCGTGTAGGTGTGGCGTGGTAGGAGTGGAATCTCCGTGTAGGTGTGGCGTGGTAGGAGTGGAACCTCCGTGTAGGTGTGGCGTGGTAGGAGTGGAACCTCCGTGTAGGTGTGGCGTGGTAGGAGTGGAACCTCCGTGTAGGTGTGGCGTGGTAGGAGTGGAACCTCCGTGTAGGTGTGGCGTGGTAGGAGTGAACTCCGTGTAGGTGTGGCGTGGTAGGAGTGGAATCTCCGTGTAGGTGTGGCGTGGTACGAGTGGAACCTCCGTGTAGGTGTGGTGTGGTAGGAGTGGAACCTCCGTGTAGGTGTGGCGTGGTAGGAGTGGAACCTCCGTGTAAGTGTGGAGTGGTAGTAGTGAACCTCCGTGTAGGTGTGGTGTGGTAGGAGTGGAACCTCCGTGTAGGTGTGGTGTGGTAGGAGTGGAACCTCCGTGTAGGTGTGGCGTGGTAGGAGTGGAACCTCCGTGTAGGTGTGGTGTGGTAGGAGTGGAACCTCCGTGTAGGTGTGGCGTGGTAGGAGTGGAACCTCCGTGTAGGTGTGGTGTGGTAGGAGTGGAACCTCCGTGTAGGTGTGGCGTGGTAGGAATGGAACCTCCGTGTAGGTGTGGCGTGGTAGGAGTGGAACCTCCGTGTAGGTGTGGCGTGGTAGGAGTGGAACCTCCGTGTAAGTGTGGCGTGGTAGGAGTGGAACCTCCGTGTAAGTGTGGCGTGGTAGGAGTGGAACCTCCGTGTAGGTGTGGCGTGGTAGGAGTGGAACCTCCGTGTAGGTGTGGCGTGGTAGGAGTGGAACCTCCGTGTAGGTGTGGCGTGGTAGGAGTGGAACCTCCGTGTAGGTGTTGCGTGGTAGGAGTGGAACCTCCATGTAGGTGTTTCGTGGTAGGAGTGGAACCTCCATGTAGGTGTGGCGTGGTAGGAGTGGAACCTGAGTGTAAGTGTGGCGTGGTAGGAGTGGAACCTCCGTGTAAGTGTGGCGTGGTAGGAGTGGAACCTCCGTGTAGGTGTGAAGTGGTATTAGTGGAACCTCCGTGTAGGTGTGGCGTGGTAGGAGTGGAACCTCCGTGTAGGTGTGGCGTGGTAGGAGTGGACGCTCCGTGTAAGTGTGGCGTGGTAGGAGTGGAAACTCCGTGTAGGTGTGGCGTGGTAGGAGTGGAACCTCCGTGTAGGTGTGGCGTGGTAGGAGTGGAATCTCCGTGTAGGTGTGGCGTGGTAGGAGTGGAACCTCCGTGTAGGTGTGGCGTGGTAGAAGGGGAACCTCCGTGTAGGTGTGGCGTGGTAGGAGTGGAACCTCCGTGTAAGTGTGGCGTGGTAGGAGTGGAACCTCCGTGTAAGTGTGGCGTGGTAGGAGTGGAACCTCCGTGTAGGTGTGACGTGGTAGGAGTGGAACCTCCGTGTAGGTGTGGCGTGGTAGGAGTGGAACCTCCGTGTAAGTGTGGCGTGGTAGGAGTGGAACCTCCGTGTAAGTGTGGCGTGGTAGGAGTGGAACCTCCGTGTAGGTGTGGCGTGGTAGGAGTGGAACCTCCGTGTAGGTGTGGCGTGGTAGGAGTGGAACCTCCGTGTAAGTGTGGCGTGGTAGGAGTGGACCCTCCGTGTAAGTGTGGCGTGGTAGGAGTGGAAACTCCGTGTAGGTGTGGCGTGGTAGGAGTGGAACCTCCGTGTAGGTGTGGCGTGGTAGGAGTGGAACCTCCGTGTAGGTGTGGCGTGGTAGGAGTGGAACCTCCGTGTAGGTGTGGCGTGGTAGGAGTGGAACCTCCGTGTAAGTGTTGCGTGGTAGGAGTGGAACCTCCGTGTAAGTGTGGCGTGGTAGGAGTGGAACCTCCGTGTAGGTGTGACGTGGTAGGAGTGGACCCTCAGTGTAAGTGTGGCGTGGTAGGAGTGGAAACTCCGTGTAGGTGTGGCGTGGTAGGAGTGGAACCTCCGTGTAGGTGTGGCGTGGTAGGAGTGGAACCTCCGTGTAGGTGTGGCGTGGTAGGAGTGGAACCTCCGTGTAGGTGTGGCGTGGTAGGAGTGGAACCTCCGTGTAAGTGTGGCGTGGTAGGAGTGGAACCTCCGTGTAAGTGTGGCGTGGTAGGAGTGGAACCTCCGTGTAGGTGTGACGTGGTGTGAGTGGAACCTCCGTGTAGGTGTGGCGTGGTAGGAGTGGAACCTCCGTGTAAGTGTGGCGTGGTAGGAGTGGAACCTCCGTGTAAGTGTGGCGTGGTAGGAGTGGAACCTCCGTGTAGGTGTGGCGTGGTAGGAGTGGAACCTCCGTGTAGGTGTGGCGTGGTAGGAGTGGAACCTCCGTGTAAGTGTGGCGTGGTAGGAGTGGAACCCTCCGTGTAAGTGTGGCGTGGTAGGAGTGGAACCTCCGTGTAAGTGTGGCGTGGTAGGAGTGGAACCTCCGTGTAAGTGTGGCGTGTAGGAGTGGAACCTCCGTGTAAGTGTGGCGTGGTAGGAGTGGAACCTCCGTGTAAGTGTGGCGTGGTAGGAGTGGAACCTCCGTGTAAGTGTGGCGTGGTAGGAGTGGAACCTCCGTGTAAGTGTGGCGTGGTAGGAGTGGAACCTCCGTGTAAGTGTGGCGTGGTAGGAGTGGAACCTCCGTGTAAGTGTGGCGTGGTAGGAGTGGAACCTCCGTGTAAGTGTGGCGTGGTAGGAGTGGAACCTCCGTGTAAGTGTGGCGTGGTAGGAGTGGAACCTCCGTGTAAGTGTGGCGTGGTAGGAGTGGAACCTCCGTGTAAGTGTGGCGTGGTAGGAGTGGAACCTCCGTGTAAGTGTGGCGTGGTAGGAGTGGAACCTCCGTGTAAGTGTGGCGTGTAGGAGTGGAACCTCCGTGTAAGTGTGGCGTGGTAGGAGTGGAACCTCCGTGTAAGTGTGTGGCGTGGTAGGAGTGGAACCTCCGTGTAAGTGTGGCGTGGTAGGAGTGGAACCTCCGTGTAAGTGTGGCGTGGTAGGAGTGGAACCTCCTTGTAAGTGTGGCGTGGTAGGAGTGGACCTCCGTGTAAGTGTGGCGTGGTAGGAGTGGAACCTCCGTGTAAGTGTGGCGTGGTAGGAGTGGAACCTCCGTGTAAGTGTGGCGTGGTAGGAGTGGAACCTCCGTGTAAGTGTGGCGTGGTAGGAGTGGAACCTCCGTGTAAGTGTGGCGTGGTAGGAGTGGAACCTCCGTGTAAGTGTGGCGTGGTAGGAGTGGAACCTCCGTGTAGGTGTGGCGTGGTAGGAGTGGAACCTCCGTGTAAGTTTGGCGTGGTAGGAGTGGAACCTCCGTGTAGGTGTGGCGTGGTAGGAGTGGAACCTCCGTGTAGGTGTGGCGTGGTAGGAGTGGAACCTCCGTGTAAGTGTGGCGTGATAGGAGTGGAAACCTCCGTGTAGGTGTGGCGTGGTAGGAGTGGAACCTCCGTGTAGGTGTGGCGTGGTAGGAGTGGAACCTCCGTGTAAGTGTGGCGTGGTAGGAGTGGAACCTCCGTGTAGGTGTGGCGTGGTAGGAGTGGAACCTCCGTGTAGGTGTGGCGTGGTAGGAGTGGAACCTCCGTGTAAGTGTGGCGTGGTAGGAGTGGAACCTCGTGTAGGTGTGGCGTGGTAGGAGTGTAACCTCCGTGTAGGTGTGGCGTGGTAGGAGTGGAACCTCCGTGTAGGTGTGGCGTGGTAGGAGTGGAACCTCCGTATAGGTGTGGCGTGGTAGGAGTGGAACCTCCGTGTAGGTGTGGCGTGGTAGGAGTGGAACCTCCGTGTAAGTGTGGCGTGGTAGGAGTGGGATCCTCCGTGTGTGTGGCGTGGTAGGAGTGGAACCTCCGTGTAGGTGTGGCGTGGTAGGAGTGGAACCTCCGTGTAGGTGTGGCGTGGTAGGAGTGGAACCTCCGTATAGGTGTGGCGTGGTAGGAATGGAACCTCCGTGTAGGTGTGGCGTGGTAGGAGTGGAACCTCCGTGTAAGTGTGGCGTGGTAGGAGTGGATCTCCGTGTAGGTGTGGCGTGGTAGGAGTGGAACCTCCGTGTAGGTGTGGCGTGGGTAGGAGTGGAACCTCCGTGTAGGTGTGGCGTTGGTTAGGAGGGAACCTCCGTGTAGGTGTGGCGTGGTAGGAGTGGAACCTCCGTGTAGGTGTGTCGTGGTAGGAGTGGAACCTCCGTGTAGGTGTGGCGTGGTAGGAGTGGAACCTCCGTGTAAGTGTGTCGTGGTAGGAGTGGAACCTCCGTGTAAGTGTGTCGTGGTAGGAGTGGAACCTCCGTGTAAGTGTGTCGTGGTAGGAGTGGAACCTCCGTGTAGGTGTGGCGTGGTAGGAGTGTAACCTCCGTGTAGGTGTGGCGTGGTAGGAGTGGAACCTCCGTGTAGGTGTGGCGTGGTAGGAGTGGAACCTCCGTATAGGTGTGGCGTGGTAGGAGTGGAACCTCCGTGTAGGTGTGGCGTGGTAGGAGTGGAACCTCCGTGTAAGTGTGGCGTGGTAGGAGTGGATCCTCCGTGTAGGTGTGGCGTGGTAGGAGTGGAACCTCCGTGTAGGTGTGGCGTGGTAGGAGTGGAACCTCCGTGTAGGTGTGGCGTGGTAGGAGTGGAACCTCCGTATAGGTGTGGCGTGGTAGGAATGGAACCTCCGTGTAGGTGTGGCGTGGTAGGAGTGGAACCTCCGTGTAAGTGTGGCGTGGTAGGAGTGGATCCTCCGTGTAGGTGTGGCGTGGTAGGAGTGGAACCTCCGTGTAGGTGTGGCGTGGTAGGAGTGGAACCTCCGTGTAGGTGTGGCGTGGTAGGAGTGGAACCTCCGTGTAGTGTGGCGTGGTAGAGTGGAACCTCCGTGTAGGTGTGTCGTGGTAGGAGTGGAACCTCCGTGTAGGTGTGGCGTGGTAGGAGTGGAACCTCCGTGTAAGTGTGTCGTGGTAGGAGTGGAACCTCCGTGTAAGTGTGTCGTGGTAGGAGTGGAACCTCCGTGTAAGTGTGTCGTGGTAGGAGTGGAACCTCCGTGTAAGTGTGTCGTGGTAGGAGTGGAACCTCGTGTAAGTGTGTCGTGGTAGGAGTGGAACCTCCGTGTAAGTGTGTCGTGGTAGGAGTGGAACCTCCGTGTAGTGTGTCGTGGTAGGAGTGGAACCTCCGTGTAAGTGTGTCGTGGTAGGAGTGGAACCTCCGTGTAGGTGTGGCGTGGTAGGAGTGGAACCTCCGTGTAGGTGTGGCGTGGTAGGAGTGGAACCTCCGTGTAAGTGTGTCGTGGTAGGAGTGGAACCTCCGTGTAGGTGTGGCGTGGTAGGAGTGGAACCTCCGTGTAGGTGTGGCGTGGTAGGAGTGGAACCTCCGTGTAAGTGTGTCGTGGTAGGAGTGGAACCTCCGTGTAAGTGTGGTGTGGTAGGAGTGGAACCTCCGTGTAAGTGTGTCGTGGTAGGAGTGGAACCTCCGTGTAAGTGTGGCGTGGTAGGAGTGGAACCTCCGTGTAAGTGTGGCGTGGTAGGAGTGGAACCTCCGTGTAAGTGTGGCGTGGTAGGAGTGGAACCTCCGTGTAAGTGTGGCGTGGTAGGAGTGGAACCTCCGTGTAAGTGTGGCGTGGTAGGAGTGGAACCTCCGTGTAAGTGTGTCGTGGTAGGAGTGGAACCTCCGTGTAAGTGTGTCGTGGTAGGAGTGGAACCTCCGTGTAAGTGTGTCGTGGTAGGAGTGGAACCTCCGTGTAAGTGTGGCGTGGAAGGAGTGGAACCTCCGTGTAGGTGTGGCGTGGAAGGAGTGGAACCTCCGTGTAAGTGTGGCGTGGTAGGAGTGGAACCTCCGTGTAAGTGTGTCGTGGTAGGAGTGGAACCTCCGTGTAAGTGTGTCGTGGTAGGAGTGGAACCTCCGTGTAAGTGTGTCGTGGTAGGAGTGGAACCTCCGTGTAAGTGTGGCGTGGAAGGAGTGGAACCTCCGTGTAGGTGTGTCGTGGTAGGAGTGGAACCTCCGTGTAGGTGTGTCGTGGTAGGAGTGGAACCTCCGTGTAAGTGTGGCGTGGTAGGAGTGGAACCTCCGTGTAGGTGTGTCGTGGTAGGAGTGGAACCTCCGTGTAGGTGTGGCGTGGTAGGAGTGGAACCTCCGTGTAGGTGTGTCGTGGTAGGAGTGGAACCTCCGTGTAGGTGTGGTGTGGTAGGAGTTGAACCTCCGTGTAAGTGTGGCGTGGTAGGAGTAGAACCTCCGTGTAGGTGTGTCGTGGTAGGAGTGGAACCTCCGTGTAGGTGTGGTGTGGTAGGAGTTGAACCTCCGTGTAAGTGTGGCGTGGTAGGAGTAGAACCTCCGTGTAAGTGTGGTGTGGTAGGAGTTGAACCTCCGTGTAAGTGTGGCGTGGTAGGAGTAGAACCTCCGTGTAAGTGTGGCGTGGTAGGAGTAGAACCTCCGTGTAGGTGTGGCGTGGTAGGAGTGGAACCTCCGTGTAGGTGTGGCGTGGTAGGAGTGGAACCTCCGTGTAGGTGTGGCGTGGTAGGAGTGGAACCTCCGTGTAGGTGTGGCGTGGTAGGAGTAGAACCTCCGTGTAGGTGTGGCGTGGTAGGAGTGGAACCTCCGTGTAAGTGTGGCGTGGTAGGAGTAGAACCTCCGTGTAGGTGTGGCGTGGTAGGAGTGGAACCTCCGTGTAGGTGTGGTGTGGTAGGAGTTGAACCTCCGTGTAAGTGTGGCGTGGTAGGAGTGGAACCTCCGTGTAAGTGTGGCGTGGTAGGAGTAGAACCTCCGTGTAGGTGTGGCGTGGTAGGAGTGGAACCTCCGTGTAGGTGTGGCGTGGTAGGAGTAGAACCTCCGTGTAAGTGTGGCGTGGTAGGAGTGGAACCTCCGTGTAAGTGTGGCGTGGTAGGAGTGGAACCTCCGTGTAAGTGTGGCGTGGTAGGAGTGGAACCTCCGTGTAAGTGTGGCGTGGTAGGAGTGGAACCTCCGTGTAGGTGTGTCGTGGTAGGAGTGGAACCTCCGTGTAGGTGTGTCGTGGTAGGAGTGGAACCTCCGTGTAGGTGTGTCGTGGTAGGAGTGGAACCTCCGTGTAGGTGTGTCGTGGTAGGAGTGGAACCTCCGTGTAGGTGTGTCGTGGTAGGAGTGGAACCTCCGTGTAGGTGTGTCGTGGTAGGAGTGGAACCTCCGTGTAGGTGTGTCGTGGTAGGAGTGGAACCTCCGTGTAGGTGTGTCGTGGTAGGAGTGGAACCTCCGTGTAGGTGTGTCGTGGTAGGAGTGGAACCTCCGTGTAAGTGTGGCGTGGTAGGAGTGGAACCTCCGTGTAAGTGTGGCGTGGTAGGAGTGGAACCTCCGTGTAAGTGTGGCGTGGTAGGAGTGGAACCTCCGTGTAAGTGTGGCGTGGTAGGAGTGGAACCTCCGTGTAGGTGTGTCGTGGTAGGAGTGGAACCTCCGTGTAGGTGTGTCGTGGTAGGAGTGGAACCTCCGTGTAGGTGTGTCGTGGTAGGAGTGGAACCTCCGTGTAGGTGTGTCGTGGTAGGAGTGGAACCTCCGTGTAGGTGTGTCGTGGTAGGAGTGGAACCTCCGTGTAGTGTGTCGTGGTAGGAGTGGAACCTCCGTGTAGGTGTGTCGTGGTAGGAGTGGAACCTCCGTGTAGGTGTTCGTGGTAGGAGTGGAACCTCCGTGTAGGTGTGTCGTGGTAGGAGTGGAACCTCCGTGTAGGTGTGTCGTGGTAGGAGTGGAACCTCCGTGTAGGTGTGTCGTGGTAGGAGTGGAACCTCCGTGTAGGTGTGTCGTGGTAGGAGTGGAACCTCCGTGTAGGTGTGTCGTGGTAGGAGTGGAACCTCCGTGTAGGTGTGTCGTGGTAGGAGTGGAACCTCCGTGTAGGTGTGTCGTGGTAGGAGTGGAACCTCCGTGTAGGTGTGTCGTGGTAGGAGTGGAACCTCCGTGTAGGTGTGTCGTGGTAGGAGTGGAACCTCCGTGTAGGTGTGGCGTGGAAGGAGTGGAACCTCCGTGTAAGTGTGGCGTGGTAGGAGTGGAACCTCCGTGTAGGTGTGGCATGGTAGGAGTGGAACCTCCGTGTAAGTGTGCGTGGTAGGAGTGGAACCTCCGTGTAGGTGTGGCATGGTAGGAGTGGAACCTCCGTGTAAGTGTGGCGTGGTAGGAGTGGAACCTCCGTGTAGGTGTGGCGTGGTAGGAGTGGAACCTCCGTGTAAGTGTGGCGTGGTAGGAGTGGAACCTCCGTGTAGGTGTGGCATGGTAGGAGTGGAACCTCCGTGTAGGTGTGGCGTGGTAGGAGTGGAACCTCCGTGTAGGTGTGGCATGGTAGGAGTGGAACCTCCGTGTAGGTGTGGCGTGGTAGGAGTGGAACCTCCGTGTAAGTGTGGCGTGGTAGGAGTGGAACCTCCGTGTAGGTGTGGCATGGTAGGAGTGGAACCTCCGTGTAAGTGTGGCGTGGTAGGAGTGGAACCTCCGTGTAAGTGTGGCGTGGTAGGAGTGGAACCTCCGTGTAAGTGTGGCGTGGTAGGAGTGGAACCTCCGTGTAGGTGTGGCATGGTAGGAGTGGAACCTCCGTGTAAGTGTGGCGTGGTAGGAGTGGAACCTCCGTGTAAGTGTGGCGTGGTAGGAGTGGAACCTCCGTGTAAGTGTGGCGTGGTAGGAGTGGAACCTCCGTGTAGGTGTGGCGTGGTAGGAGTGGAACCTCCGTGTAAGTGTGGCGTGTAGGAGTGGAACCTCCGTGTAGGTGTGGCATGGTAGGAGTGGAACCTCCGTGTAGGTGGTGGCGTGGTAGGAGTGGAACCTCCGTGTAGGTGTGGCATGGTAGGAGTGGAACCTCCGTGTAGGTGTGGCGTGGTAGGAGTGGAACCTCCGTGTAAGTGTGGCGTGGTAGGAGTGGAACCTCCGTGTAGGTGTGGCATGGTAGGAGTGGAACCTCCGTGTAAGTGTGGCGTGGTAGGAGTGGAACCTCCGTGTAAGTGTGGCGTGGTAGGAGTGGAACCTCCGTGTAAGTGTGGCGTGGTAGGAGTGGAACCTCCGTGTAGGTGTGGCATGGTAGGAGTGGAACCTCCGTGTAAGTGTGGCGTGGTAGGAGTGGAACCTCCGTGTAAGTGTGGCGTGGTAGGAGTGGAACCTCCGTGTAGGTGTGGCATGGTAGGAGTGGAACCTCCGTGTAAGTGTGGCGTGGTAGGAGTGGAACCTCCGTGTAATGTGGCGTGGTAGGAGTGGAACCTCCGTGTAAGTGTGGCGTGGTAGGAGTGGAACCTCCGTGTAAGTGTGGCGTGGTAGGAGTGGAACCTCCGTGTAAGTGTGGCGTGGTAGGAGTGGAACCTCCGTGTAAGTGTGGCGTGGTAGGAGTGGAACCTCCGTGTAAGTGTGGCGTGGTAGGAGTGGAACCTCCGTGTAAGTGTGGCGTGGTAGGAGTGGAACCTCCGTGTCGACTTCAGAGAGATACGACTAAACAAGGTGCTGCCCAGTACAAGGTGCTGCCCAGTACAAGGTGCTGCCCAGTACAAGGTGCTGCCCAGTACAAGGTGCTGCCCAGTACAAGGTGCTGCCCAGTACAAGGTGCTGCCCAGTACAAGGTGCTGCCCAGTACAAGGTGCTGCCCAGTACAAGTGCTGCCAGTACAAGGTGCTGCCCAGTACAAGGTCGCCCAGTACAAGGTGCTGCCCAGTACAAGGTGCTGCCCAGTACAAGTGCTGCCCAGTACAAGGTGCTGCCCAGTACAAGTGCTGCCCAGTACAAGGTGCTGCCCAGTACAAGGTGCTGCCCAGTACAAGGTGCTGCCCAGTACAAGGTGCTGCCCAGTACAAGGTGCTGCCCAGTACAAGGTCTGCCCAGTACAAGGTGCTGCCCAGTACAAGGTGCTGCCCAGTACAAGGTGCTGCCCAGTACAAGGTGCGCCCAGTACAAGGTGCTGCCCAGTACAAGGTGCTGCCCAGTACAAGGTGCTGCCCAGTACAAGGTGCTGCCCAGTACAAGGTGCTGCCCAGTACAAGGTGCTGCCCAGTACAAGGTGCTGCCCAGTACAAGGTGCTGCCAGTACAAGGTGCTGCCCAGTACAAGGTGCTGCCCAGTACAAGGTGCTGCCCAGTACAAGGTGCTGCCCAGTACAAGGTGCTGCCCAGTACAAGGTGCTGCCAGTACAAGGTGCTGCCAGTACAAGGTGCTGCCCAGTACAAGGTGCTGCCCAGTACAAGGTGCTGCCCAGTACAAGGTGCTGCCCAGTACAAGGTGCTGCCCAGTACAAGGTGCTGCCCAGTACAAGGTGCTGCCCAGTACAAGGTGCTGCCCAGTACAAGGTGCTGCCCAGTACAAGGTGCTGCCCAGTACAAGGTGCTGCCCAGTACAAGGTGCTGCCCAGTACAAGGTGCTGCCCAGTACAAGGTGCTGCCCAGTACAAGGTGCTGCCCAGTACAAGGTGCTGCCCAGTACAAGGTGCTGCCCAGTACAAGGTGCTGCCCAGTACAAGGTGCTGCCCAGTACAAGGTGCTGCCCAGTACAAGGTGTGCTGCCCAGTACAAGGTGCTGCCCAGTACAAGGTGCTGCCCAGTACAAGGTGCTGCCCAGTACAAGGTGCTGCCCAGTACAAGGTGCTGCCCAGTACAAGGTGCTGCCCAGTCAAGGTGCTGCCCAGTACAAGGTGCTGCCCAGTACAAGGTGCTGCCCAGTACAAGGTGCTGCCCAGTACAAGGTGCTGCCCAGTACAAGGTGCTGCCCAGTACAAGGTGCTGCCCAGTACAAGGTGCTGCCCAGTACAAGGTGCTGCCCAGTACAAGGTGCTGCCCAGTACAAGGTGCTGCCCAGTACAAGGTGCTGCCAGTACAAGGTGCTGCCCAGTACAAGTGCTGCCCAGTACAAGGTGCTGCCCAGTACAAGGTGTGCCCAGTACAAGGTGCTGCCCAGTACAAGGTGCTGCCCAGTACAAGGTGCTGCCCAGTACAAGGTGCTGCCCAGTACAAGGTGCTGCCCAGTACAAGGTGCTGCCCAGTACAAGGTGCTGCCCAGTACAAGGTGCTGCCCAGTACAAGGTGCTGCCAGTACAAGGTGCTGCCCAGTACAAGGTGCTGCCCAGTACAAGGTGCTGCCCAGTACAAGGTGCTGCCCAGTACAAGGTGCTGCCCAGTACAAGGTGCTGCCCAGTACAAGGTGCTGCCCAGTACAAGGTGCTGCCCATACAAGGTGCTGCCCAGTACAAGGTGCTGCCCAGTACAAGGTGCTGCCCAGTACAAGGTGCTGCCCAGTACAAGGTGCTGCCCAGTACAAGGTGCTGCCCAGTACAAGGTGCTGCCCATACAAGGTGCTGCCCAGTACAAGGTGCTGCCCAGTACAAGGTGCTGCCCAGTACAAGGTGCTGCCCAGTACAAGGTGCTGCCCAGTACAAGGTGCTGCCCAGTACAAGGTGCTGCCCAGTACAAGGTGCTGCCCAGTACAAGGTGCTGCCCAGTACAAGGTGCTGCCCAGTACAAGGTGCTGCCCAGTACAAGTGGCTGCCCAGTACAAGGTGCTGCCCAGTCACAAGGTGCTGCCCAGTACAAGGTGCTGCCCAGTACAAGGTGCTGCCCAGTACAAGGTGCTGCCCAGTACAAGGTGCTGCCCAGTACAAGGTGCTGCCCAGTACAAGGTGCTGCCCAGTACAAGGTGCTGCCCAGTACAAGGTGCTGCCCAGTACAAGGTGCTGCCCAGTACAAGGTGCTGCCCAGTACAAGGTGCTGCCCAGTACAAGGTGCTGCCCAGTACAAGGTGCTGCCCAGTACAAGGTGCTGCCCAGTACAAGGTGCTGCCCAGTACAAGGTGCTGCCCAGTACAAGGTGCTGCCCAGTACAAGGTGCTGCCCAGTACAAGGTGCTGCCCAGTACAAGGTGCTGCCCAGTACAAGGTGCTGCCCAGTACAAGGTGCTGCCCAGTACAAGGTGCTGCCCAGTACAAGGTGCTGCCCGTACAAGGTGCTGCCAGTACAAGGTGCTGCCAGTACAAGGTGCTGCCCAGTACAAGGTGCTGCCCAGTACAAGGTGCTGCCCAGTACAAGGTGCTGCCCAGTACAAGGTGCTGCCCAGTACAAGGTGCTGCCCAGTACAAGGTGCTGCCCAGTACAAGGTGCTGCCCAGTACAAGGTGCTGCCCAGTACAAGGTGCTGCCCAGTACAAGGTGCTGCCCAGTACAAGGTGCTGCCCAGTACAAGGTGCTGCCCAGTACAAGGTGCTGCCCAGTACAAGGTGCTGCCCAGTACAAGGTGCTGCCCAGTACAAGGTGCTGCCCAGTACAAGGTGCTGCCCAGTACAAGGTGCTGCCCAGTACAAGGTGCTGCCCAGTACAAGGTGCTGCCCAGTACAAGGTGCTGCCCAGTACAAGGTGCTGCCCAGTACAAGGTGCTGCCCAGTACAAGGTGCTGCCCAGTACAAGGTGCTGCCCAGTACAAGGTGCTGCCCAGTACAAGGTGCTGCCCAGTACAAGGTGCTGCCCAGTACAAGGTGCTGCCCAGTACAAGGTGCTGCCCAGTACAAGGTCGCCATACAAGGTGCTGCCCAGTAAAGGTGCTGCCCAGTACAAGTTGCTGTCCCAGTACAAGGTGCTGCCCAGTACAAGGTGCTGCCCAGTACAAGGTGCTGCCAGTACAAGGTGCTGCCCAGTACAGGTGCTGCCCAGTACAAGGTGCTGCCCAGTACAAGGTGCTGCCCAGTACAAGGTGCTGCCCAGTACAAGGTGCTGCCCAAGTACAAGGTGCGCCCATACCAAGTTCCTGTCCATAGAATTAATGAATTACATATTGTGAGCAAGATACGATAGAGATGAATTGTGCATGTACATGTGACTAAGTTCTAATATTAAGAGGTGTTTGCACCTGATCAAGTCTAGTAATGCATGACTCCAGTTATCAGTTTTGCTTTCTACATGATAAGTGTATCTAGTACAATAGCAAGCCAGTAAAATACTTGCAGACATATTAGACAGTACTAAGGTGTATGCATTATTAGCAATCAAAAATGAACTTTCAGTACAATGGCTGACCAATTTACATATGAATTGTGCCCTGTCAATAGATGTTTTGCTCCAGTGAACTCTCCGTTATCAGAATTCGCTTTTAATATAAGCTGTCGTATAATCAATGATTGTACAGATAACTTGCGATATCTGACATATCTATGTGGATGCAGTGTCGCCACATACAAGGTTAGTCCCATGTAAGAGCTATGCCATTACTCCAATGATTGAGTGACCCATGTCAGGATTTGAGTATTTTTGCTGCGATATCGGCTAGGCACCAGTTATAGAAGGCTTTAGATGTACGTTAACTCATTTATTGCAAATGATAACCCTTGGTTTTGGAGCAGTTAATTAAGACCGCGTGGATCACACTGGTCGGCTTGCGCATCGTCGCAAATGCATTTACACATCGTGTGAATTGTGGCAGCGAATCGGAGAGTCACTGCAAAACGGAGAGTCTTAGGATTGAGGCGTGTTCCCATTCCCGAAATGAGAACTGTTTGGAGGAAGTCCCCAGAGTGATATGCACTCACAGCTTGGAGATTGGTAGTCTTCCTGTCTCATGTTACATCCCTAAGCATGTTGGAAAGCACCTTTTCAGCGATGGGGCCATCCCAACTTGACTGTTTGTAGGCCAGTGCTGCAATAGGTTTTGGTGCTAGAGCAGCGAGTCTCCCATTCAGTGATGGCACTGGCCTAGCTAGTATCCTGTATTCCTGCTGAGTCAATGAGGTTGCCAGGAAGAAATTTATTTATTAACTCGTTTTATGCTATGGAAGAAGATAGGAAAGCTGGTAGGGCAATCTTGGAGGATTTGCGTACTCCCAACCTGACTGGAAGTGAGGTTTGTAACCTCTATAAATCTTCAAGGAAAAGATTCAATAAACTCTCTAGCATGGTTTTTAGAAAGGAATCACATTCCTTGAGTTTCAGACTGCTGAAAACTAGGGAGCAACTCAGTAAGTAGGTAAGTTTTGAGATGGACAGGCACCTGGTGAGTAGATAGAAGGCATCATGTGTATCGCTGTCTTTCATCCTTCCTTCCATCGTTTTGAGGTCTGAGATTTTCTTTTCTAGGATCAGATCAATAGCACTGGGCCCAAGAGGAGCACCAAGGAGAGTGCTGTTAGCTGGATCAATGGTTTGTGCTCCTGGTAAAACAGCACTAATATTCTGGACCATCTGTCGATTGGTAGAAACTATTTCACATTTGGTGGGGTTTAAAGATAGGCCGAGACTCTCTCATGTGTCTTTAATTTTCCTGAGGTTCTCTTGGAGAAATTCTTTAGTGCCAGCTAAGGTACCATCATCCAAGAACCAGATACTGAACTCACTGGAGAGCGCTTCTGTGACTTCCTTGATGATCAGACAGAATAGAAAGGGGGCGAGAGGGTCCCCCTGTTGCACACCCTCACACGAGTCAACTACACGGTCCCCAAACAATATTTTAGAAGTCACACTATAACACGATTGTATGAAGGGATAGAGGAAAGGGAAGTGTCTAGAAACTTCCTGGAGAGTAGCATTCCTTCTGAGTAAATTGAAAGCATCGGCAAAATCTAATTTTATCAAGACTTTTTCATCTGAAATGTTGTTGATGGATACTCGTGCTGCGTGGGCAGCTGCTTCACAGCCTTGTTGAACACCGAAACAGAGCTGAGCTGGTTTGAACATTGCTGCAGCCTTTTACTCACCTTTCTTACTGCAGCCTTGGCGACAAGGCGCCGAAGGGTGTTGCCCACTGCAATTGGCCTGATTCCTCAATCCTTTTTCCGCAGGGAAAATAGTGAGGCACCAAAGAGGGGTCTAATGGCCTCCGGGACACTGCCAGCCAGGCACACATTGGAAAACTTAGTGAGTTACGACAGCAACCTCTCTGAAACATCACCAAATGCTGCACTGAGCATTTGTTTTAAGTGTTGTGGCCTTAACCGGTGAAATCTCCTGCTGAGCCCTGTGGAAATGGCATAGTTGCTTTATATACATTAGCGTCCTGTAGGGTTAAATTTTCTTCACCTACTGCAATGTCAGGGAGGTCAATGTTGGTACTAGGAGCCCTGGGTGGCTGCTTGTCCTTCTGGGCTTGTGCTGTAATGACGTCTTTTGGAGCGATGGTATCCTCATTGGTTATAAGACTCAGCGCTCCAATAGTATTACCCTCTTCTATTTTTTTTTTTTTTTTGCTAATTTGGGCTCTGATAATTGAGGTGCCATGTGTCCTGTTTTTGGCATTTGCCCGGCAGATCTTTGTCACCCTAGAGAGGAGACGGACGAGGTTATCACCTCTTGGGAATGCATTTATTGCTAGCGACTTGTCCATCCTTTATGGAACAGCCAGACAGGCATTGCTGAGGAACATCACTATCACCTCATTAATGGAAGTTAGTCTGTTCCTATGAGGAGAATAGATGTTCCCTCCAGTCCTAAGAAAATCTTTCGCTGTCTGTCGAAAGAGATGGGGTTAACTCAGATATTTACTGGCTAGAATTCGTCAAGATGAAAAAAAAAACATCATATTTTCTTTTCACTACTCCAGTGAATTTCCTTCATTAAAGAATAATACCATTATCGTATATTTGTCTATTTCCATATAGATGTTTGTTGTAACAAGACTGCCAGCATGGTTGTTCTGAAATACTGTTTTTTTGTGATTTGGAAAAAAATATCGAACAAGATTTCTGAGATGTTATGTTGTTGACAATGGTGGCTGCAATTTTCATCAATACATTTATGAAAATAAAACTCAAGTCTTTCAGCCTCTGTTACATCATCTTGACGCTTTTCATCAGACTCTTCGGTACTTCCTTATAATATTTGCATACAATGCTGACAAGGACAATGTGCAACAGTTACGTATCTTTATTTCCAAAATATTTAGCCCACACAGGAGGTTTCTTCAGCAGAATACAAAAGTGACTAAATATGTAGACAGCAGAAATACTGAACATAAGAAGAGGTCATCTAAGTTTGTCGTATATTGAACGAAGATGTTAGTAGTAGCAATAAGAGCCAATTCTAAACAGCACCTGTGAAATAGGATAGATTCCTTGATGATAATACTGGCATTTTGAGAGTAAATGTGTTTTATAAAGTATAGAGCAAGTGATGTTGAAGTCGTCTCGCTCCCCCCAAATCCCCCCCGCTCTCTCTCTCTCTCTCTCTCTCTCTCTCTCTTTTTTTTTTTTTAAGGATCCCTAGCTTTATAGACAAGCTATTTACAGGTTAAGGATTCCTAACTTTATTGGCAAGCTAAGAGCTGTTACCTACATCAGCTCATTTGAAAGCATTTTTATTGTTATGAGACATACAAGTAGGGAACAGGATGAAGTTGGAGTCATCTGTGGGCCAGCATTTTCATTTGATCAACTGACTTTATCTCGTTGACATCATTATGCTGTACGAATGTGTTCCATACTCGAGTCATCCTGGGTATATATGATCTCAGATGGAGTGATGTTCTGGAGAAGGGTACAGCCAGAGTGAAGTTGCTGCTTTCTGCCCGTCTTGTGGCATAAAAGCTTGTTTCACGCTGTCCTCGAAGTGAATCCAAGTGTGGTACTTTGACAATATTGACCTTGTACATAACAGTAAGGCCACCCACATCCCTCCTATGTTGAAGGCTCTGCTGAAATGAAAGATCTATCCAGGATGGGTCAAGGCGAGAGATGAGACGTCTTGCTCTGTTCTCTACTTTGTCAGGCAGTCGCAGATGAAAGGGGGGGCAGGCAAACCAAGAAAGTGGAGCATACTCAAGGCGTGAGCGTACTTGTGCTTCGTACAGAATCTTGCAACCCCTATTGTCAAGCAGATGCGAGATACGGTGAAGCGCTGTAAGCTTTCTGGCTGCCTTGTTTGCAAGATTTACAACATGGTTCTTCTTGGTTAATTTGGAGTCAAATTTCACCCCAAAGATATCAACTTCTTCTCCAGGTGCCAACACCCTCCCATTCATCCTTACTACTGCACCAGCATTACCATCATGGTGCCTAGAGATCATCATCATTTGCGTTTTCTCAGGTGCAAATGTTACTTGCCATCTATTTCCCCAAGCTGATATAGCTCTTAGCTGGCGATTGATGTAGCTTAGAGCAGCTGGCATTTCTTCTCTTGGATAAGTGAATGTCAGTGTACAGTTGTCTGCATATGCATGTGATTCCGGGATGAGATGAAGAAGGTCGTTGAAGTAGACATTCCATAACAATGGTCCCAGCACGCTTCCTTGTGGAACACTTGCCCCAATAGGATGTCTTGCTGATTCCGTTCCATTGAGAACTACCCTTAGAGATCTATCATGAAGGTAATCACCGAGGAGACATAGCGTAGAGCCTGCAATTCCCAGTGCTTGAAGTTTTGCTAAGAGGCCCTGGTGCCACACCCGGTTGAAAGCACCAGCAATGTGTCCACCTCCCATTTAGCAATGGCTCTCTCTCTTTCTTTCTTTCTTTCTCTCTCTCTCTCTCTCTCTCTCTCTCTCTCTCTCTCTCTCTCTCTCTCTCTCTCTCTCTCTCTCTCTCTCTCTTTCTCTCTCTCTCTCTCTCTCTCTCTCTCTCTCTCTCTCTCTCTCTCTCTCTCTCTCTCTCTCTCTCTCTCTCTCTCTCTCTCTCTCTCTCTCTCTCTCTCTCTCTCTCTCTCTCTCTCTCTCTCTCAGTGGAGAGGTTTAACAACAGATCAGCAGCAGAGTAACCTTTCCTGAAGCCATATTGACGATCACAAAGTAGTGAGTGGTAGTCAAAAAAAACTCTGTCATTTGTCTTGAGATTATTGTCTCAAGGATCTTACCAGTGATTGACAGGAGTGACACTGGTCTGTAGTTGCTGATTTCTGCTATGCTCTTCTTTTTCTGAACTGGGACTACATTTGCCTCTTTCCACAGAGAGGGCCATTTACACTGTACTAGGCAGTGCTGAAAGATACGAGTTAGAGATGCTGCTAGGTGGTCTGCACATCTTCTCAGCATTAACTTGTCTGGGTCCACAGCCTTTTCTTGGTCAAGCGATTTAAGAAGGAAATGCACCTCCTCCTGCCTTATTGCCACCACTGACAATTTTGACACAGTTCTTGCAGCTAGCCAAGGAGGGTCCCTTGCTGGATCAGGAACTTGCATTTTGGAAGCAAAGTGTTCAGCAAAGAGGTCCGCCTTCTCTTGACTACTAGTAGAGGTGGTCCCATCCTGTTGATTTAGAGGTGGAATGAGTTCATCAGGCAAATAACCTTGTCTGTCCTTGACCAGGGACCACCAGGTTTTGGAGCCTACCCTACCTGATGCTAGCTTTCTTTTTGTGTCCCCCTCCCATTTAGCAATGGCTCTCTCTCTCTCTCTCTCTCTCTCTCTCTCTCTCTCTCTAATTATTTGTAGAATGTTTAACAGGGTTTGGTTAAAAGTTCCTACGTTTATTTACAAGTTAGAGGTATTACCTACTTCAGGTCAATTGAAAGTTATTTAATTGTTTTAAATCATGGAAAAGGAAGAAGCTGGAGCCTCTGTGGCCAGCAATTTCATTTGGTAGAGTGATTTTATTTCATTGACGTAAATAATACAAACTTGTTTCAGACTCTTGTCATTTTAGGAATTAATGAACTAAAAGGAAGTGAAACTGTAGCGAAGGATACAGCCAGAGTGTAGTTGCGTTGTCCTTCCCGTCTTGTTGTGGAAAGGCTGTCTTCTTGCTGCCCTCGAAGTGAAGAGAAATGTGGCCTCTTGAATATACTCAAGGAGTGAGCTCACTTGTGCCTTGTACAGACTATCCCAACTTCTACTGTTTGGAATCAAATTTCACCCCAAGGATATCAACTTCATCTCCCAATTATTACTACCACTGCTCCACCATTCCATCATGTTTTCGTATGTATTTTCTCGGAAGCAAATGTGACCTGTCATCGTTTTTTCCCAGCTGATATAGCTGTAAGCTGGAGACTGATGTAACTGAGAGCAGCTGTTAATTCTTCCCTTGCATAAGTAAATGCCAGAATACATGTGATGGCGTTCTCTGATAAGTTGAAGAGGGTCATTGAAGTAGATATTCAATAACAATGGCCCAAGCACACTTCCTAGTGGAAAATAGGCACCAGTTGAGTGTTTTCTTGACTCTGTCCCAGGGAAAACTGGCATTCCAATCGTAGGTGACAAACTCAGAGCAAAGGGTCAACCAGGTTTCTCTTTACCACAGCAAAGTTGTGCTTATTGATTCTTCATCTCATTTTGTTGGAATCTTCAGTGTCATAAAGCCAGCCTTGTGGTCAGAAGATCCAACATAGCTAAGAGCCTTGCAAGTGATTGTCTTCAGATAGATCACTCATTACTAGGCTAAGGAGGAGCCAGAGGCCCAGAGATGTGGGTATGGAAGTCAGCAAAGATTTTCATGTCTAACACTGTAAGGATTTCATCAAAATCCCACTGAATGATTTAGTCTGAAGTCACCTACAATTACAGTGTTGACATTTACGATGAAGCAGAAGGGAGTCCACATTTTCCATCTGAAAGTTGGTGGACTCTGCTTACTGCTGTCGAGGTCTGAACATTGCACATTCTGGTACAGAGGTACTAGGCTTATGCAGAGCTTGAAGAACATCGTTTCCAGGTGATTAATAATGGCATCATCAACGAGCTGGGGATACTTACTATTAGAAATGCATTAGTCAATGCCTCCTCCTTGACCTTGCCTGTTTCTTCGCATCCATGAGATGTAACGAGCAAGTCGAGCAAAATTTTTCTGAGTCCTGTCCTCCAAAAGTATCTCAACAACGGCGATCATATCAGGATCATAAATGTTCACGAAACTGTGAGTGAGCTTTCCAGCAATGGTAATGAAGACTCTAATGTTGACAGCAGGATGCTCATATTTGTGTTCAGTTTGACTAAATAGATGTTAGGTTCTGACCCTTGAAACCGGTAGGGCACAAGAGCGGCCACTGGAACGTAATGCGTGATAAATGAATAACAGGAAATGTTGGTAGAGGGATCTGTGACTTCCTGACAAATAGAACACAAAAAATATATTAAACAAAGTATAGTCTGAGACAGCTACAGTGTAAAGCTCTCTTCCACAAGGCACAGTACTCGCTCCCATTCTATTCCTCATCCCCATAATTGACATAAACAGAGATGTGAAACAGAGCTTTGTGCCTTCCTTGGCGGATGACACCCGGATTGCCATGACAGCGACCTCCATCGAAGACACTGCAAGACTCCAACCAGACATCAACCAAATCTTCAAATGGGTCACTCGAAACAATTTGAAGTTCAATGATGAAAAATTTCAACTGCACAGAGCTCCTGACCAGCAAAATATGATCAGTCAAGACGGTGTCTTCACAAAATTCAATTTCACTAGCAAAACATACAATGGGAACAAGTCAACAATGTCCTAAATGAAACAAGCCAGGCAGATATCCTAAACAACATGGATCTGAACCTTTGCCTAGAAAAAATAAATTCTGTGGTTTTTGAGATTTTCTCAATACACATTCCATTTAAGAAAATGAAAGAGAAGATACAAACTAAAAAGAGACAGATTCTCCCTATACAGACGAAGGCGAAGAGTCACAGAGCTGCTGTAAACGAGATTGAAAACCCTCCAAATCTAAGGGAAAAACAACATCCTGTATTGGGCTCCTTCTTAGGCGAGATGGGACATACACAGATGACAGCAAAGAAATGGGTGAGGTACTAAGGTCCCAATACAACTCAGTGATCAGCGAGCCGCTGCCCAGACTAAAGGTCGACAACCGAAGTGAATTCTTTATGAACGAGACCCAAAATTTGATCATCTCAAAAATCTCGGATATTATTCTAACACCATTATTATTCTACACATCTGTTGCATCAACACTAGTAAGTAAACTACCAGCTGCATCAAATACCTTTAACACAGACTCTGATAAGTTTCAAACATACTATACCAATAAAGGGGTAACCCCAAACAGTTGTCAACTAGTAAGTGTATCTCATGACTTCATTCAAAAAGAACTAAGCAGGTTAAACCCAACTAAGAGCACAGGCCCTGATAACATCCCGTCTAAGTTCCTAAAAGATGGTGCTTTTGAACTGTCAATCCCTATTGCTCACATAATAAATCTATCAATCACCACTAATACCGTACCGGAGGGGTTCAAGGAGGCCAGAGTTACTCCTATCTTCAAGAAAAATAATAGGTCTGATGTAAGCAACTATAGACCTGTTAGTATACTCAGTATAATATCTAAAATTCTGGAGAGGGCGGTGTATTCTCAAGTAGTTAAGTACCTTAATGACAACAGCATTCTCCATAGCTATCAATCGGGCTTTAGAAGATCCTACTCAACCGATACCTCCCTTATTAATCTGATGGATTACCTGAGAACTGAAATGTCAAAAGGGAACCTCGTAGGTATGGTAACCTTAGACCTGCAAAAGGCCTTCGATACTGTCAACCACAATATATTATGTAAGAAACTTCAAGCTATAGGTATAGGTTCTGTAGACTGGTTTAAGTCCTACCTTAGCAACAGGAGACAAATAGTCAAAATCAACAAAACGGAATCAGAACCCCTGCCGATAACATGTGGAGTTCCCCAAGGTAGTATTCTGGGTCCCTTACTATTCTTATGTTATGTCAATGATATGCCTATCAGTGTCAAGTGCAAACTCCTACTGTATGCAGATGACAGTGCTCTGTTAGTGACAGGTAAAGACCCACAAGATATTGCTAATGTTTTAACACTGGAGATAAACGGAGATAAAACACCTCAATTACTGGGAGCGCTTGAGGTTTCTAAACCTGTATTCCCTGGAACGCAGGAGGGAGAGATACATGATTATATACACCTGGAAAATCCTAGAGGGACTAGTACCGAACTTGCACACGAAAATCACTCACTACGAAAGCAAAAGACTTGGCAGACGATGCACCATCCCCCCAATGAAAAGCAGGGGTGTCACTAGCACGTTAAGAGACCATACAATAAGTGTCAGGGGACCGAGACTGTTCAACTGCCTCCCAGCACACATAAGGGGGATTACCAACAGACCCCTGGCAGTCTTCAAGCTGGCACTGGACAAGCACCTAAAGTCAGTTCCTGATCAGCCGGGCTGTGGCTCGTACGTTGGTTTGCGTGCAGCCAGCAGCAACAGCCTGGTTGATCAGGCGCTGATCCACCAGGAGGCCTGGTCACAGACCGGGCCGCGGGGGCGTTGACCCCCGAAACTCTCTCCAGGTAAACTCCAGGTAAACTGGAACTGGAGTCCTGCAGCAAATGGTTAGTAGACAACAAACTATCATTACACCTAGGGAAAACTGAAGCCATTCTCTTTGGAACGAAACATAAACTGAGAAGGGTAAATAATTTTAATGTTCAGTGTAATGGGGAGTCCATCACTTTGGTTTCATCAGTTAAATATCTGGGAATCCCCTTTGACCCATGCATGTCAGGAGAATTGATAGGGAACAGTGTAGTAAAGAAAGCGAATGCCAGACTGAAGTTTCTGTATAGACAAGCACAGTGTCTACCTACTGAGGCTCGCAGGACCCTATGTCTAGCCCTTATACAATGCCATATGGATTACGCTTCCTCTTCTTGGTACTCTGCCTTGACAAAAAAACTGAAAGATAGACTGCAAATCAGCCAGAACAAAATCGTAAGATTCATCCTGGGGCTGGGACCAAGAGAACATGTAGGCCAGGATGAATTACAGCAGTTGGATATGCTGAATGTTGAAGACAGAGTAAAACAACTGAAGCTAAATCTTGTTTATAAAATTGCTCACAAACAATGTCCAGAATATCTTGCTGTCAATTTTGTCAAGGTTGGGAACCAACCTTGACAACTTTGTAGTACCCACAGTCAGTGGCCAGGCTTCAAACACCTTTTATTGTACAGCAATAAAGGAATGGAACAGACTACCCACAAATGTCAAGGCCAGTCATAGCTTGAACCAGTTCAAGAAGACTGCCAAAAAGTGTCTGATGAATGAAGCAACAGAAAGGGAGGGGAATGATTTTCTATTTTTTAGCTAAAATACGTGTAAATTTTACCTTATCCCTAGTAATGACCCTCGTATTGTAGATAGTCGTAATGACCCTCGGGTAGTAGATAGTCTTAATGACCCTCGTATTGTAGATAGTCTTAATGACCCTCGTGTAGTAGATAGTCTTTTTAGTATGATAATAAGATGTTATCTTCATTATAGAATAATAAGAAAATATTATAACCTTTATATTATAATAATAAGGTAAAAGGACCCCAATGGAAATAAGTCACTCTGTCTGACTTTTTTGGGTTATCCTAGGTTCTCTACACATATGCTGCTATGTATGATAATTCTATGTAACTGTATTGTGTATACCTGAATAAATTTACTTACTTACTTACTTACTTACTTACTTTGAAAAGGCAATAAATGACATGCCCATGCACTCTGCTCCAGGTCCAGACTCGTGGAACTCTCTGTCCAATAAGATCTGCAAGAAGCCCCTGTTGCGTGCCTTCAGCATTCTATGGAGAGGGAGCATGGACACATGGGTCATTCCACACTCACTAAAAACAACAGACATAGCCTCATCCTACAAATGTGGCAGTAAAGCAATAACAAGGAACTACAGACCGAGAGCACTAACATCCCATATCTGGTCAGAGACCAGGCCTGGTCTCAGACCGAACCACGGGGGCGTTGACCCTGAAACCCTCTCCAGGTAAACTCCAGGTAATGGAAAACTTGAGGAAATTAAAACGGTATCAGGGTATACAACAAATTTTAACCATACAATACAGCGAGAAAGTAATGTGATGGACCTGGGAGTGATAATGTCAGAGGATCTCGCGTTCAAAAACCACAACAATGTATCTACCGCACCTGAAGTCAGTACCTGACCAGCCGGGCTGTGGTTCATACGTCAGTTTCCGTGCGGCCAACAGTAACAGCCTGGTTGATCAGACCCTGATCCACCATGAGGCCTGGTCTCAGACCTAGCCGCGAGGGCGTTGGCCCCCGAAAACCTCCTAAATGAAATATGCTGGAGAAGATATTCTAAACACGTATGCTCCAGTCACATTCCCCTAAGAAAAATGAAGAGACGTAAATTTGAAAAAGAGTCGTGTCCTCTACAGGGAAAGACGAAGAATCACAGAGTTGATGAAAATGGTCAGTATATCTGAAACACAGGTGGAGGAACTTACCAGAAAATATAAAATATCAAACTTTAGCTCAAGGACTCATAGAGGAACCAAACAATACAAGAACTTAAAGCCATAAATGAAATTAAAAAAAGTATACTAATTTTTCTTTGCCAAATGTATGGCAAAAATCATAACCAGTATTTGGCCTCCGCTTAAATTAGATGGAACTTACACAGATGACAACAAAGAAATGACTTTAGTTACTAAAGTCCCAATATGACTCAGCGTTTAATGAGCTGTTAATCAGACTGACGGCCGAAAATCTGCATGTTATTTTTTATGACTGAGACTCCAAATTTGGTTAATTCAAGAATTTCTGATATAATCCTAATACCACAGGACTCTGAAAAATCAATAAATGACATGCTCAAGCACTCTGTCCCAGGCCCAGACTTGTAGAACTCTGTGTTCATCAAGAACTGCAAGAAACTCCTTTCATGTACCTTAAATATTTGTGTATGAGTGTGTGCACGTTCTCACTTATTTGTAGTTGCAGGGGACGAGTCGTAGCTCATGTGTACTCACGTAATTGTGGATGTAGGAATCGAGTCATAGCTCCCAGCCCTGCCTTTTTTCCGGTCGTTACTGGGTCCAATCTCTCCCTGCTCCATGAGCTTTCTCACACCTCTTCTTAAAGCTATGTATGGATCCGGACTCCACTACATCGCTCTCAAGACTGTTTCACTTACTGACAACTCCATGACTGAAGAAGTATTTCTTAACATCCCTGTGACTCATCTGAGTCTTCAGCTTCCAGCTGTGACCCGTTGTTGCCGAGTCCCATCTCTGGAGCATCCTGTCCCTATCTACCTTGTCAATTCTTCTCAGTATTTTATATATCGTTATCATGTCATTCCTGTCCTCCAGTGTCGTCAGGTCGATTGGTCAGAAAGTGACAGCTCTGTCATTGAAAAAATACTTCCTAACATACTTGTGACTCATCTGAGTCACAAGTATGCACTTTCTCTAGTATCTTGACATGCTTGATCAGGTGTGGGTTCCATACTGGTACTGTATACTCCAATATGGGCCTGAGGTACAAGGATTACAGAGTTTTGAGCGATTCCCTCTTCAGGTGTTCAAATGCTATTCTTAGGTTTGCCAGGTTCGCATATATTGCAGCAGTTATTTAGCTGATGTGAACCTCAGGAGATATGCTCGGTATTATACTCACCCCACGATCCTTTCCCTTTGGTGAGAGTTGCAGCGTTAGCCTGTACTCTGTCTGCGGTCTTCTTCGGCCTTCCAAAGTCTTCTTGACTTTGCGCTTTGTGGGTATAAACTCCTGGGGCCAGTTGTTGGACTAGGTTTACAGCCTGCTCATAACCCTTTGTAGTCGTACCTGATCCTCATTAACTTGAATTCTCTGCTTCAGCTTCACATCATCAGCAAACAAGTACACCTATGAATATATCCCTTTCGCCATGTCATTGATATACACCAAAAGCAGCACCGGTCCTAGGACTGACCCTTGTGGCACCCAGCTCATCACAGGCGCCCACTTTGACACCTCGTCAGGCTGTTTCCTTCCTACCTTATATTCTCTGAATCATTGCAGTTATTTTCAGAAAATAAGAACATAAGAAAGAACACTGCAGCAGGCCTACTGGGGCATGCGAGCTAGGTCCAAATCACCTCTCTTCTTTGACCAATGACCCACCTAGTCATGTCAGGTCACATCTACTTAAAGAAGGGGCACAGCATCAGACCTATTAGCACAAGCTAGTCAGGTGATAAGATTAGATTTTCATCGGATTTTTAATCTCAGATGGTCAGTCACTCAGGATAATCCAAGAAAGTCATTGCGTCATCAAGGACTAACATATTTCCACTGGGGTTCTCAATCTTGTCCCGCAGGATGCGACCCACACCAGTACCCAGGTACCTATTTGCTGCTAGGTGAACAGGACAACAGGTGTAAAGAAACGCGTCGAAATGTTTCTACCCGCAGGGAATCGAACCCGGGCCCACCGTGTGTGAAGCGAGAGCTTTAGCCACCAGGCCACCGAGCCACCAGCTCACACCCACTCATGTATTTATGCATCCTATCTTTAAAATTACACAACATCTTACATTCTGTGACGGTACTCGGGAGTTTGTTCCACTCATCCACAACTCTATTACCAAACCAGTGCTTTCCTATATTCTTCCTGAAACTGAATTTTTCCAGCTTAAAATCATTGCTGCGAGTCCTGTCTAGGCAAGATGTTTTTAGCACACTGTTTTCATTCCCATTATTTATTCCTGTTTTCTATTTATACACCTCAATCATATCCCCCTAATTCTACAACTTTCTAGAGACTGCAGATTCAGGGCCCTCAGTCTATCCTCATAGGGAAGATTTCTGATACATGGGATCAACTTTGTCATCCTTCTTTGTACGTTTTCCAGAGCATTTATATCCATTCTGTAATACGGTGACCAGAACTGTGCAGCATAGTCTAAATGAGGCCTAACCAAAGAAATATAGAGTTGAAGAGCAACCTGATGACTTCTATTATTTATGCTTGTTGATATGAAGCCAAGGATTCTGTTTGCTTTATTGTGAACTCTTATGAACTATTGTCTTGGTTTTAAATTACTGTTAATCAGAACTCTCAAATCCTTTTCGTAATCAGTAATATTAAGATCTACATTATTTTGTTTATTTATGGCATGGATATTTTCTTGTCCAATGTTTAGAACTTCGCATTTGTCTATATTAAACTGCATCTGCCACTCCTCTGACCACTGCATCAGTCAATTCAAATGTTCCTGGAGTGCTCTAATGTTCTTATTAGAATGAATTAGGCGACCAATTTTGGGGTCATCAGCAAACCTGCATATGTCGCTATTTATTCCCTCATCTATGTCGTTTATGTAAATTGTGAACAACAAAGGGCCCAGCACGGACCTCTGTGGAACACCACTCGTGTTGCTCCCCCACTCTGATTTTACCCCATTGTTACAAACTTTCTGCTGCCTATCTGTTAACCACGCCTCCACCCAGAAAAAAAAATTTCCTCCTATTCGGTGTGCCTTAACTTTACTCAGTAGCCTCTGATGTAGATCTCTATCAAAAGCCTTACTAAAGTCCATATACACAATGTCATATTCACTACCATGATCTACCTCCTCAACCTTGGTGAAATATTTTAGTAAATTAGTACGGCTGTTATTTCTGTAGGTTCCTCTTGCTTTTTTACTAATAACCTGTGAGGAACTGTGTCGAAAACGTTCACGCAGTCCAAGAAAATGCAGTCTGTCAACTCCTCTCTCTTCTGTCTTCTGTCACCTTCTTGTTAAAATCCAGATGGTGTCTGACAAAGGATTTCCCCTCCCTGAAAACGTGCTACTTATTGTGCATAAGTTCATTCCTTTCTAGGAGCTCCACCACTCTTATGATAAGCTTCCCCATGACTCTGGATACTATATATGTCAGTGAGACTAGTCTGTAGTTTAATGCTACATTTCTGTCTCCTTTCTTAAAAATTGTGACTACATTTGCTGTCTTCCAAAACTCAAATTGTAGTCCTGTCTCGATTGATGTATTAAAGATTGTTTTCAGTGGTGCAAAGAGCGCCTCTCCTCCCTTTCTCAGGACCCATGAAGAGAAGCTATCCGGTCCCCCCACCTTTGAGGTATTTAGCTCACTTAGCAGCCTCTTCACCTCCTCCTCGGTTGTGTGTATGTGTCCAGGACTTGTTGTACCCTACTATTCTGGCTTTCTGGAGTCCTTTCTGTCTCCATTGTGAATACGTCTTTAAACCTCGTGTTGAGCTCTTCACATAGTTCCTAATCGTTTATTGTGATCTCCCTCCTTCCTTTCTGAGCCTGATTACCTGGTCATTATCTGTTATTTTCCTTCTGATGCCGCTGTACAACAGTTTTGGGTCAGGTTTAGTTTTCGATGCAAAATCATTCTCATGTTGCCCCTGGGCCTCTCTTCTTATCTGTGCATATTCGTTTCTGGACCTTCGACTAATTTCTCTATTTTCCAGGGTCTTCTGTCTTCTATACATTTTGCATTCTCTAGTGCACTTAGTTTTGGCCTCTCTACACCTTTGGATGAACCAAGGGCTCGTTTTGTTTTTCCCAGTATTTCTGTTATCATTGGGTATGAACCTGTATTCTCTTTCTTTGCATTTTGTGGTCACGTATTCCATCATTTCATTGACTAATTTTTCAGTCAGTTTTCTTTCTCACTGAACCTCACGCAGGAAATTTCTTATGCATGTGTAGTCCCATGTTTTGTAGTTTGGCTTCTCCCCCAATGGAAATAAGTCACTCTGTCTGACTTTTTTGGGGGGTTATCCTACACATATGCTGCTATGTATGATAATCTATGTAACTGTATTTGTGTATACCTGAATAAACTTACTAACTTACTTACCCTTTCTACTCATGCTGCTTTATTCTCCACTGGTATCTCTGCTTTGTACTCGAAGTTCACATCCATGTAATTACTAGCTCCGAGAGACCTTCAGTGTGTGATGTCCTCAATGTGTAAACTACTCAACGTGAATACGAGGGCCAGCTTTGCTGGTTCATCCTCTCGTCATTCTTTCTGATAGTGTCAATAACATGATGAGCATTAGGTTTTCCCTAGTCAGTCACCTTGTGATTGAAATCACCTATAACTAGTAACTTTGCCCTTCCCATGTGGGTCCTTCTGGCCACCTCAGCTAGTGTATCAATCATTGCACTTTTACTTTCATCATATTCTCCTCTTGATCTGCTATTCCGTGGAAGGTGGTACATCACTGAAATCTCCACCTTGGGATCTCAGTCTGAAGTGTTCCTCCTATCTTCTCAAAACTCCAATGGTTTTTGACAAGCAGTGCAACTCCTCCACCCTCTTTATTCCTTCTATCTTTCCTCAGGATCTGATATCCAGTTGGAAAGATTGCATTTGTTATCATTCCCGTGACCATGGTTTCTGTGAGTGCTATGATGTCTGAGGATGCCTCCATGATTCTTTCATGCCACTCTTCACATTTATTCGTTATTCTCTCTGTGCTGGCATACCATACCTTGAGCTTTTTTTCCAGAACTGTATTATCGAGGGGGGTTGTTGAAGCTGGGGTAGTGGGAGACTTTGCATAGTAATATGGGAGGCTGCTGTGTAGGAGTTTATGCTGGGTGGGGCTCTGAGTGTGAAGTGTGGTTTGTTTTGGGTGAATTTGTTTGGTTGTGGGGTTCTGTGGGTAGTTCTGCAGGTGGTTGTGCTTGCTGCTCGTCCAGACTCTGGGTGTCCCTACCTCACTCCAATCTTGTCTCTCTTTCTTGTCCCTTGTATCTTTGTATCCTCTTTCTCAGTTTCTGTCACTCTCTTCTCGTTCTGCCACAGTCTAGGTGCACCAGCTGATATTTTTTTTCCTTTACCTATGTATGTGTGTATTCACCATAAATAAAGTTGTGCGTGTGTGTTTGAAGATGCGCGAAACAGTGAAGGTCTTTTTTTATGGGGTGTATAAAAGCTCCCTCCATGCATATAATGCAAGTGGTTAAGTCTCCACTTCTTCGTATTCATCCTGGTAAACCTGAATCCTTGTACTTGTTTGAGTACACCAGTCTTTATTTCTTATATGTTTATTTCTTTAGCATTATTTAACTTTTATTTTTGCTCTTATCGTCCTCAAATTCAAATTCAAATTCAAAGTTTATTCTCTATAAGGATTACAATGCTGAGTTTACAGAATTTGGATATTGTGTGGTTTACATGTAGTAAAATACTAATTACAGAGGGTGCCACTAGAACACCTAGCATTACTAGGCATTTCAGGCAGACTTAGAATAATTCTTAATTTTAAAATATTACAAATTATGAGGTAAGTTGGTATTATGGCTAAGTGACTAAATACTAGTTTGTGAGTTTAGCAATGTGAATGCTTTTGTTTTGACACAATACATAGTTTCAGTATTGGAGTATCACAGGCCAACTCATGACTAGTTAGGATTCATTATTTTAAGATTGAGATTGATATTTCTGTTTATGGTCAAATGGGTGAGTGAATGTAAGTTTGAACCACCAGGTGGTATTCGTGTAATTAGTTGACAGGGTGTATCAGAGAGATAAGATGTTTTCTAATGGTAGTTTTGAAGGTGATCTATGTGTCTGCAGTCCTAGAGTTTTCAGGTAGGGTGTTCCAGATTTTAGGGCTTTTGATATATATTGAATTTTTGTAAAGGTTTAGTCGGACACGGGGAATGTCATAGAGATGTTTGTGTCTGGTGTTATGCCTGTGGGTACTGTCACGACTATCAAGAAAGCGTTTTAGGACAAGGTTAATATTGGAATTTAAGGTCCTGTTGATGTAGATTGCACAGTAGTAAGTGTGGATGTACTGAACAGGGAGTAAGTTTAGATCTATGAAGAGTGGGGGAGGGGGTGTTGCCTGGGATGGGATTTAGTGATTATTCTTACTGTGGCTTTTTGTTGGGATATTATTGGCTTTAGGTGTGTTGCTGCAGTTGATCCCCAAGCACAAATAGCATAGGTGAGGTATGGATAAATAAGTGAGTGGTATAGTGTGAGAAGGGCATTTTGCGGCACGTAGTATCGTATCTTGGAGAGGATCCCAACCATTTTGGATACTTTTTTGGTTATGTGTTAGATATGGGTGCTGAAATTCAGGTTGTTGTCGAGGTATAGGCCTAGGAATTTGCTCTCATTATGTCTGGCAACTAGAGTGTTGTCGATCTTAATGTTAATTTCCGCAACTCCTGCTCTGCTACCAAACATAATAAGAACATAAGAACATAAGAAAGGAGGAACACTGCAGGAGGCCTGCTGGCCCATACTAGGCAGGTCCTTTACAATTCATCCCACTAACAAAACATTTGCCCAACCCAATTTTCAATGCCACCCAAGAAATAAGCTCTGATGTGAAAGTCCCACTCAAATCCAACCCCTCCCACTCATAAGAACATAAGAACATAAGAAAGGAGGAACACTGCAGCAGGCCTGTTGGCCCATACTAGGCAGGTCCTTTACAATTCATCCCACTAACAAACATTTGACCAACCCAATTTTCAATGCTACCCAAGAAATAAGCTCTGATGTGCAAGTCCAACTCAAATCCAACCCCTCCCACTCATGTACTTATCCAACCTAAATTTGAAACTACCCAAAGTCCTAGCCTCAATAACCCAACTAGGTAGACTGTTCCACTCATCAACTACCCTATTTCCAAACCAATACTTTCCTATGTCCTTTCTAATCTAAACTTATCTAATTTAAATCCATTACTGCGGGTTCTCTCTTGGAGAGATATCCTCAAGACCTTGTTTATATCCCCTTTATTAATACCTATCTTCCACTTATACACTTCGATCAGGTCTCCCCTCATTCTTCGTCTAACAAGTGAATGTAACTTAAGAGTCTTCAATCTTTCTTCATAAGGAAGATTTCTAATGCTATGTATTTAATTTAGTCATCCTACGCTGAATGTTTTCTAACGAATTTATGTCCATTCTGTAATATGGAGACCAAATTGAGCTGCATAATCTAGGTGAGGCCTTACTAATGATGTATAAAGCTGCAGTATGACCTCTGGACTTCTGTTGCTTACACTTCTTGATATAAATCCCAGTAATCTATTTGCCTTATTACGTACGCTTAGGCATTGCTGTCTTGGTTTAAGGTTGCTGCTTACCATAACCCCCAAGTCCTTTTCGCAATCTGTATGGTTAAGTTCTACATTATTTAACTTATAAGTGCTAGGGTTATGGACACTCCCGAGCTTCAGAACCTTGCATTTATCTACATTGAACTGCATCTGCCACTTTTCTGACCAAGAGTAGAGTTTGTCTAAATCCTCCTGAAGTTCCCTAACATCTACGTTTGAATCAATTATCCTACCTATCTTCGTGTCATCGGCGAATTTGCTCATATCACTAGTAATTCCTTCATCAAGATCATTGATATATATTATAAACAACAACGGGCCCAAGACTGATCCCTGTGGAACGCCACTTGTTACTGATCCCCACTCGGATTTAACCCCATTTATGGACACTCTTTGCTTCCTGTCTGTGAGCCATGATTCGATCCACGAGAGCACCCTTCCCCCAATGCATGAGCGCTACTTTCTTCAACAGTCTTTGGTGCGGAACTCTATCAAATGCCTTACTAAAATCTAAGTAAAATAATACAAATTCTTTAATCGGGTCACAGCCTCAAAAGCTTTACTGAAGAAAGTTAATAAATTAGTTAGAAAAACCCGGGCCTCTTGTGAATCCATGTTGAGTATAATTAATCAAGCTATGCTTATCGAGATGGCTTCTTATAATTCAGCTAAAATTTGACTCTAGTAATTTACCTACAATTGAGGTCAGGCTTATTGGGCGGTAATTTGACGGTAACGACTTGTCCCCTGTTTTAAAAAATAGGAATTACATTAGCCATCTTCCACATATCAGACACTGCACCTGTTTGAAGAGATAAATTAAAATATTAGTTAATGGTTCACAGACTTCCATTTTGCATTCCTTAGAACCCTTAAAAAAAATTTTCATTCGGGACCCGGTGACTTATTTTGCTTCAGTCTGTCTATCTGCTTCACAAACCCATTTCACTAGTGACGTGATGTTACATAATTTATCTTCTTCTGATCCACTATAAAAATTAATTACCGGAATATTATTAGTTTTCCCTTCCGTGTAAAAACCGAGAGAAAATAATTATTTAAAATCGAGCACATTTCATTCTCTTTTGTCAGTAAGATGCCCATAGTTATTTTTAAGGGGACCTATCTTATCTCTGACTTTTGTTCTATAGACCTGGAAAAAACTTTTTGGGTTAGTTTTAGAATCCCTAGCAACTTTAATTTCATAGTCCTTTAGCTTTTCTTTATCCCTTTTTAATGTCCCTCTTAATGTCAATATACTGATTCATAAAGATGACCCTCGCCTCTATTGTTTACGCCTAAAAAATTCCTTTCTTATGCCCTAGTAGATATTTCAGCCTTTTATTCATCCATTTTGGGTCATTTCTATTTGATCTAATTTCCTTATAAGGGATAAACCCGTTCTTTGAGCAGCATGTATTGTGTTCAGAAAACTGTCATATTGATAGCTCTCTTCGTTACCCCAGTCAACAGATGATAAGTGTTCTCTAAGCCCATCGTAATCTGCTAAGCGAAAATCTGGGAACTGTTACTGAGTTACCCTACTATCATATTTCCCCTTTCAATTCTACATGTAATTGATTTGTGGTCGCTAGCACCAGTTCCTCTGAGACTTCTAAATTATTAACAAGGGATTCATTGTTTGCCAAAAACTAAGTCAAGCAGATTATTACCCCTTGTAGGTTCTGTCACAAACTGCTTCAAAAAACAATCCTGAACTACTTCTAAGAAATCGTATGATTCAAAATTTCCCAGTCAAGAAATTCCAATCAATATGACTAAAGTTAAAGTCTCCTAGATTACTACATTATCGTGCCTTGTGGCCCTAGCAATTTCCTCCAATGAAGTCTCCCCTGTCCCTATCAAAATTTTGGGGGACGGTATATCACACCTAAAATTAATTTTTCATGCCCCTCTGAAATTCTATCCAAACAGACTCTGTATGTGTTACTTCAGACTTAATACCAGTTTTTATGCAAAAATTCAAGCGTCTCGGACATACAATGCCACCCCACCCCCCTTCCCGATACTTCATCTACTTGGAAACAATTTAAAACCCTGAATGTGACATTCTGCAGGAATGTCCCGACTTTTTGAATTAAACCACTTTCCCAGTAATGGCAAATACATTATGTTACCTGCACTAGCAACTAGTTTAAATCGTCTATCTTATTTCCCAGCACTGCGACTATTTGTGTAATAAATATTTAATGACCCTCCTATCTCTTTACCTTCCTGCTCCTTTCTGTTATTCCACTAAACCTAAATTACTGTCATTGTCAATTAGTGCCACTGGCTTTCCAATATCCTCCTCATTTTGCCTATTACTAGTTCTCCTAGTACTCATGTTACTACCCTGCGACTTCACAGTTTCCCGCCAAAACCCATACCACTAACTATTCCTAGTTTAAAGACCTAACAGCTCCCTCCACTGCGTTGGCCAGTGCTCCCACCCCACACCTAGACAAGTGAAACCCCCTCCCTGGCATACATGTCTTTCTGCCATAGAAGAGGTCCAGTTGTCATGAATGTTACCGCATTTTCCTTACAGTATTTGTCCAGCCAGCAATTGACACCCAAATTTCTCTGGACAACCATTCATTTCCAACTCCTCTCCTTGGGAAAATGCCACATATGACAGGTTTCCCCCCCCTTCCTCCTAATTATCTCTATTGCTGACCATACCTGCTAATCAGGTCCTCACTCCTACGTCTGCCCAAAATCGTTGCCTCCCGCACTGAGACAGATAATAGGATTGCCCCCCATTACCTCTCATGAGTTTATTTCCCGACGGCTAAAAAATATCCTTCATCCCAGCCCCAGGAAAACACACTCTCTGCCCCCCTACTCCTATCCTTCAAACAGAATGCCCTATCCATGTACCTAAAACTGGCTATCCCCAACAACAACAATGTTTTTACCTTCCTTGGCGTCGTCCGTAGTGATGCTCCGAGTAGTCGACTCACATTCGCCAGGTAGCATTACACCACTTGTAGAATTCGTCATGACGTTCTCGATGGTCTTCGTTGGGGTCTCCAGGGATGTCTCACTCACGTCTGCCAATGCTTCCTTGGTGCTCGCTGTGGCATTCCGTAGAACACTCACATTCGTCAGGTAAGCACCGAGAATGAGTTTGGGAAGTTTCCACTGCAGTCTTCTGGTTTCTCGTTGTTTCTGCCTCTCCAACCGTTTTCTTAATCTTCAGCTTGGTTCCATGTTGCCCGACCACTGACCAAGCTCCCCTCTTAACCTGGGGACTCACAACAGAGGATTACTACGAATCCTCTTGTTCTCCTCCGTTAATCGCCGTATCTCCAGTTTAGCAACTCTGATTCTTCTCTCAGCTGCTGGGTAAAGCTGCTCAAGAGAGGGCATCCTGGTTCAGATTCACAGGAGCACACAAACAGGTCTTCACAGAGCTAAGTACACGTCACCACTGACTAAGTACCCCGTCCCCTTATCCAACCTAGATTTGAAAACTACCCAAAGTCCCAGCCTCAATAACCCAACTAGGTAGACTGTTCCACTCATCAACTACCCTATTTCCAAACCAAAACTTTCCTATGTCCTTTCAAATCTAAACTTATCTAATTTAAATCCATTACTGCGGGTTTCTCTTTGGGGAGACATCCTCAAGACCTTATTAATATCCCTTTAATTAATACCTACTTCCACTTATTTCACTTCGATCAGGTCCCCCCCTCATTCTTCATCTAACAAATGAATGTAACTTAAGAGTCTTCAATCTTTCTTCATAAGGAAAATTTCTAATGCTATGTATTAATTTAGTCATCCTAAAGCTTTAATGTTTTCTAACGAATTTATGTCCATTTTGTAATACGGAGACCAGAACTGGCTGCATTAATCTAGGTGAGGCCTTACTAATGATGTATAAAGCTGCAGTTGGGCCTCTGGACTTCTGTTGCTTACACTTCTTGATATAAATCCCAGTAATCTATTTGCCTTATTACGTACGCTTAGGCATTGCTGTCTTGGTTTAAGGTTGCTGCTCCCATAACCCCAAGTCCTTTTCGCAATCTGTATGGCTAAGTTCTACATCATTTTAACTTATAAGTACTAGGGTTATGGGCACTCCAAGCTTCAGAACCTTGCATTTATCTACATTGAACTGCATCTGCCACTTTTCTGACCAAGAATAGAGTTTGTTTAAATCCTCCTGAAATTCCATAACATCTACGTTTGAATCAATTATCCTACCTATCTTTGTGTCATCCCGGGGAATTTGCTCATATCACTAGTAATTCCCTCATCAAGATCATTGATATATAATTAAACAACAACGGGCCCAAGACTGATCCCTGTGGAACGCCACTTGTTACAGATCCCCACTAGGACTTAACCCCATTTATGACACTCTCTGCTTCCTGTCATTGAGACCATGACTCGATCCACGAGAGCACTTTTCCCCCCAATGTCATAGCTGCCACTTTCTTTCTTTAAACAGTCTATGGTGCGGAACTCTATCCAAACGCCTTACTAAAAATTCTAAGTAAATAATATCAAATTCTTTATTGTGGTCAACACCTCAAAAGCTTTACTGAAGAAAGTTAATAAATTAGTTAGATCAAGACCGGCCTCTTGTGAATCCATGCTGAGTATCATTAATCAAGCTATGCTTATCGAGATGGCTTTCTTATAATCTCCGCTATAATGACTCTAGTAATTTGCCTACAATTGAGGTCAGGCTTATTGGGCGGTAATTTGAAGTTAACGATTGTCCCATGTTTTAAAAAATAGGAGTTACATTAGCCATCTTCCCCATACAGACACTTACATCTGTTTGAAGAGATAAATTAAAAAAATAGTTATGGTTCACAGAGTTCCATTTTGCATTCCTAAAGAACCCATGAAAAACCTCATCAGACCCGCGACTTATTTTGGCTTCAGTCTGTCTATCTCTTCACAACCAATTCACTAGTGACTGTGATGTTACATAATTTATCTTCTTCAGCCCCACTGTAAAAATTATTACAGGAATATTGTTATTGTCTTCCCTGTGGTAAAAACTGAGAGAAAATAATTATTTAAAATCAAGCACATTTCATTCTCTTTGTCGTAAGTGCCCATAGTTATTTTTAAGGGGACCTACATATCTCTAACTTTTGTTCTATAGACCTGGAAAAAAACTTTTTTGGTAGTTTAGAATCCCTACAACTTTAATTTCATAGTCCCTTTTAGCTGTTTCTTATCCCCTTTTAATGTCCCTCTTAATGTCAATATACTGATTCCATAAGATGACCCTCACCTCTTTATACCGCCTATAAATTCCTTTCTTAGCCCTAGTATATATTTGGAGCCTATTATTCATCCATTTGGGTCATTCATTTGATCTAATTTCTTCATAAGGGATAAAAGGAGCTCTTTGAAGCAGCATGTAATATGTTCAGAAAACTGTCATATTGATAGCTCTCTTCGTTACCTTACCCCAGTCAACAATGATAAGTGTTCTCTAAGCGCATCGTAATCTTGCTAAGCAGCGAAAATCTGGGACTTGTTACTGAGTTTATCGCTACTATCCGTACTTCCATTCAATGCTAAATGTAATTGATTTGTGGTCGCTAGCACCCAGTTCCTCTGAAATTTCTAAATTATTAACAAGGGATTCATTGTTTTGCCATAACTAAGTCAAGCAGGTTATTTCCCCTTGTAGGTTTCTGTCACAAACTGCTTCAAAAAACAATCCTGAAATACTTCTAAGAAGTCGTATGATTCTAAATTCCCAGTCAAGAAATTCCACTCAACATGACTAAAGTTAAAGTCTCCTAGAATTACTACATTATCGTGCCTTGTGGCCTTAACAATTTCCTCCCATAGTAGTTTCCCTTGGTCCCTATCTAAGTTTGGGGACGGTATATCACTCCTAAAATCAGTTTTTCATGCCCCTCTGAAAATTCTATCCAAAACAGACTCTGTATGTGTTACTTCAGACTTAATACCCGTTTTTATGCAACAGTTCAAGCGATCTCGGACATACAATGCCACCCCACCCCCCCTCCCAATACTTCTATCTTCTGGAACATTTAAAACCCTGAATATGACATTCCGCAGGCATGTCCCGACTTTTTGAATTAAACCACGTCTCAGTTAAGGCAAATACATCAATGTTACCTACACTAGCAACTAATCTCAACTCGTCGATCTTATTCCTAGCACTACGGCAATTAGCATAATATACATTGAAAGACTCTCCTTCTCTTTACCCTTCCTGCTCATTTCTATTTTTCTACTAAACCTATTACTGTCCTTATCACCCAAGGTCCCTGGCTTTTCAATATCTATCTCGTTCTTATTATTACTAGTTCCCCTAGAACTCGTAATATTACTACACTGGGACTTCACTGTTTTCCTGCCAAAACCCATACCACTAACTATTCCTAGTTTAAAGTCCTAACTGCTCCCTCCACTGCAGTTGCCAGTGCTCCCACCCCACACCTAGATAAGTGAACCCCATCCCTAGCATACATGTCATTTCTGCCATAGAAGAGGTCCCAGTTGTCAATGAATGTTACCGCATTTTCCTTACCGTATTTGTCCAGCCAGCAATTGACACCAATTTGCCCTGGACAACCATTCATTTCCAACTCCACTCCTTGGCAAAATACCACATATGAGAGGGTTCCCACCCTTACTTCTAATTATTTCTATTGATGACCTATACCTGCTAATCAGGTCCTCACTCCTACGTCTGCCAACATCGTTGCCTCCAGCACTGAGACAGATAATAGGATTGCTCCCATTACCTCTCATGATGTCATCCAGATGGCTAACAATATCCTCCATCCCAGCCCCAGGAAAGCAAACTCTCTGTCTCCTACTCCTGTCCTTCAAGCAGAACGCCCTATCCATATACCTAACTTGGCTATCCCCAACAACAACAATATTCTTACCTTCCTTAATGTCTTTCGTCGTGACGTTCCCAGTAGTCGACTCATATAGTAGGTTTTGTCAGTGTTAAGCATAAGTTTATTGGCTGTCATCCAAGTAAATATTTTGATCACCCTCGTTAAATAGGGTTTTTGAGGGGGCAAGATGCCATAAGCCGGTGTGGGGAAAAAGAATGGGGTTCAGGTTTTGGGAAAAATTTGGAAAAATTCATTGATTATTTTGAGAAAGAGCGGGGGCCCAAGGACATTTCCCCTCCCGAACTCCAGTTAAATTTGGCCCGTGTTGTTGATGCTGTGTTTTTAATTTGACATACGATACCTATTAGAAAGGGTAAGATTTAAAAAAATCCCAAGTGTATGGCCTCTTTTTACCATAATGGTCAATTTTTTGGAGTAGGATGCCGGGTCTACTGTGTCAAAAGCTTTTCTTGGGTCAAAAAAAATTCCTATGGATATTCCTTTTTTCCCCAATGCGGTAAAGCAATTTTGGGATTTTCAAAATTTGATCATTATGCTTTTTTTTTTTTCCTAAATTCCAAAAATTGGCAGGGGTGAGTATGTTTTGTGCCGTTATAAATGAGAATGGTCTTTTGTGCACGAGATTCCAAAGTTTTGGATAGAAATGGAAAAACCCCTTGATTTTGGGCCTAAAAGTTTTTTTTAAATCGTGGGGTCACCCCCTTTTAAGTTTTTTTGGTGTAACCCTTCCCGTCTTAAAGAAATTTTTTGGAAGGTACTTTTTTTAAAGTGACTTTTTAAAAAAGCAATAAAAAACATGCAAAGGGACAGGGCCCTGCTCGCTTGTACAATAATGGGGACATGAGACAGATTCCCTGAGTTATTTTTAAGCCCCCTTTATAACCGTGGGCATATTTGGGGTAAAGAAAAAAAGGAAAATTTTGGGAAATTCCCATCTAGGTAGCCCAAAGGCATGGGCTTGGGAACGGGGGATTTTTTTGGGAGAGTTTAAGATCCTATGGTTAGAAAAGTCTTTTAATTTTGGTTAGCTGTGCCCTGGGATGCAGTGGTGTTTCATTGGGGTTTTTTTAGGACAATATTTTTGTTTTTTTCAGTTTTTTGGGTTCCCAAGAATTTTGAGAGTGTTTTCCGGGTTTTTTTATATCTCCTTTTGTGCAGTAAATTCTTTTGCTTAGTATATTTTTGGGCCCTTTTTTTTTCCCAAACCCAAACACCTCCCATCCCCACCACTACCCACTTTTTACTCCCTAATTTTCCCCCCCCTTTCCCTACCCGTTTGCCCTTCCCACTATTTTAATTCACTCTTTTTTCCCCCATCCTTTAACCCGGTTTTCACTCTTCCTTCCTCACACCTCTACCTTCCTTGTTACTAAATTTTACCCCTTTCCTCCCTTTTTTCCCCCACCGCTTTTCCCTCCCCCACCACCCCACCCTCCAAAAAACAATATATATAAACACACACACACACCGCCCCTGCCACAAACCCCCCACCACATCCCTCCACCACACCTTTCCCACCATCCCTCCACCAAAACCTTCCTCACCAAAACCTAAAACCATTTATCTCTTACAACCACCACTACAAAACTAAAAAAACCGGGTACTGGGGACCCTGAATGCCCCTTCCCAACCGATTTAGGGGCCCAAAAAATGTATCCTTCGAACACACCACACATTCGACCGACTTTTTCCCCTTGGTGTCCAGACACTCCCGGGGAGGGTTTTTCCAATGATTTGCCTTATCGGGAAAAAGGGTTATAGTACAGAAAGATAATTTTTTCGGAAACAAAACTCCCTGATTAAATATTGAGAGGAAAAAACTACACTGTTAATGATTTGTGCTAACCACTGCAAGAATGTAGTTACACGCTGGGGTTAGTCTTGTCCAAACCACAGGGCATGATTTAGGAAAAAAATTCTTTAAAAAAAATTTAAAAGTATTTTGTAGACACTGATCAGCCAACACTGGAAAACAAAAAAACGATGTGAAACTAAACGGGAGAAAAGGGGCAAAATTTTTTTAAAATTTTCTAAAGGGGCACGTATTTGAAATAAATTTTTTTTCCCCCACAGGGAAAAAAAAATTTTTTAACTTTTTGAGATTATTTTTCTTTAAAACCCCTGCTCTGAAGAAATTCAAATAAGAGAAACATTTATTAAAAATTATAAAGGGAAAAAAAAATTTTATAAAAGTTCATTTTTTACTTTTACTAATGAAAAATGTAAACATGGGGGAAACGCTCAAATGTTTTTTACCCTTGAATGTGGAAAGACGTATTCATTGTCCTTCCTTTTTTGATTCACCCCCCTATTATAAATTCTTTTTTAACTTTGTGTTCTCACTTTTAAATTTTTCAGAGTAGAAAAGAAAAATTTTTTTTTAAAATTTTTAGTTTCCTAAATTGGGAAAAAAACGGGAAAGGACCCAAAGGGGAAAAAAAAGAGTAATTAACCTTTTTTCATAAGCCCACATGGGTTAGTGGCAAAGGCAAGCGTAGGCACTGCCCCGGGAGTTACTTCCCAACATTTTCCCTTGTTCCTGTGTTTTTGTCTCTGAAAAAATTTTGGCACTGTCCGCCTTGTCATTTTCCCCACATTAAATTTTTTAAATCAATTTTCATGTGTCACTTTTTCCCCCTTTTCCCCCACTTTGTCTGTTAGATTTTCCCTTTGAAATTCCTCCTAAGACACGCCCCTTAGCTGTGGGAAAAGTCAAGTTTTTTAAAAATTTTTTATTTTTTTCCCCCAATTTTTTTTTACTATTTGACCCAAATTTGGGGTCCTAAAGGGATGCATACTCCATTTTGGGGGCCCGACCCTACACGGTGGGAGGGGTTTCGAAATGCATTCTTAGGTTTGGGCCCGGCGCCCATATGAAAGTGTGTGTTTTTTGTGCGTGTGAAATCAAACCAAAATTTTTAGTTTTTAAAGGGGGCGAGACCAGCCCTGGTCCCGCCTCTTCCTGAACGCTAAATAGGTCCCCCTCTCTCCCTGCTCCATGAGCTTTATCCCTACCCCGTCTTAAAGCTAATTTTGGACCCCGCCTCCCCTACATCGCTCGCCAACGTTTTCCACTTCCAAACCCTCAAAAGCTGAAAACGCTTCCTAACAACCCCCGGACTCATCTAGTAATCTTTTTCCAAAAGTGAAACCCCCCTTTTTCCCCGTGTCCCCTCTCTGGATCATCTTTCCCCTCCCACAATTTCTATTTCCCCGCAGTATTTTGGGATGTTTTATCAATTCCCCCCCTAACCCTCCGTCCTTTAGTTCGTCAGGCCTATTTTTCCCCCAACCCCGCTGGGGCAAAAAAGACTGTACATCATAACTCCTTTTTTAATTCCCTTAATTTTTCAGGGACCCCCCGGGGGTACGAAATTGGGGCAAAAAACTGAGATCATTAAACTTGGACAGGATCTCCAAACCCGCAAAATTTTCCGGGAAAACTTTTGACTGTTTTTTTCAAAAACAAGTCCTGAGCCCCCTTCTAGATAACAGCCCTAGAGCTTCCCAAATAAATAGACAACATACAAACCCTTTAAGGGAAAAACCAACTGAAGTACCTGTTTTAAAAAATTGGGCCCCCTATAGTCCCCCTCCGGGCACATCAAATGGGTTTTTCCAACTGCACGCGTTTTCCGGGGAAGGTGGGGGAAAAGGGTACATGGGAGGTTCGGCATCCACCCCGGCGGGCATATTACACACGACTTATAACCCTTTTTACACTTGGGCCCTCCCTTTGGAATCCAGAAGGTTTTTCCCCAATACAGTTTTAAGGTATCCTGTACCCCACCCTGCATCAGTTTTATGGGGAAATTAAAAACAATCAAGGTTCAGGTGATGAGTTTTGGGCCCCAAGATAGGGGGCTTAGCATATTCCCCCCAAATTTAGAAATTTTTTTTAAACCCGCCCCTTGCACCTAATTACATCAACCTCTAAATACAGCCCCCCAGCTTTTCTATTATTGAGCCTTTCAAAAAATTTTTCCTTCCATCAAAAATTTAAAACTCACCCTTTAAGGTTTTTTCTTTTTACCCTCCCCCAGGCCCGTTTTCAGGGGGTGGGGAAAAATTTTATGAGATATTCATCTTACTTATAAAAATTTTAAAAACTAACCTTTTCACGCTAATCAGCTTTTGTAAGGAAGAAAACCTATTTATTTCAATGGGTAAGGGGGGAAAATGACTGGACGGGGGTCACCGTAAAATTTTTACAGGGGCAATATGGCCCTTTTTCACGGCCCCGGTTTAAAATTTTTTCCCCCAGCCAACTTGCCTTTTAAACCACGATAAAGCACCACACAAAATTTTTTAAAATTTAAACCCCGAGACAAGGAAATCAGCCGGAATTCCCCGTCACCAGGAAATGAATTTAAAGGGTTTAAAAAAAGCTGACCCAAACGTTTTCATTTCCTTCCCCGCATTTTATTGAATTTTAGCGACCTGTTTTGTACCCAAAACAATCTTTACTGTTTCCATTATGAATCCTTGTAAGGAAAATTCAATTTTTCAGAAAACCCAAAAAAAAGGTGTCGCTGATATTTATCCCTCCTTTAATTTTTTATAAAATTTTGGTAATTTGACACCTACATAAAGGCCGTTAAATTCCAAATGGGTAAAGGGACAAATTTTAAAGGAGCCACCCTACCTTAAAAACATAACAAGAGAAAGGCACTTTACATTGAAGGAAAACGACTGCTCCATATGGGTAATTTCGAAACATCGCAAAAAAATTGGGGTACCTTTTTTTTCCATCTTGACGGGCCCCAAATTTCGTGGGGAAATCCAACAAATTTTTAATTTTTTCATATTCACCTATTTCGTTTTTTCCCACCTTTCAACCAAAATTTCCCCAGGTTGGGTTTCATCCCAAGTCACTCTTTAAAAATTTTCCCTTTCTTTTTTGTATCAACAATTTTTTTCCCCTTAAAAATAAGTGGTGAAAACAAAACCTAGTGGGTCGAAAACAATTTTTTAAACTTCCGCAAGGAAAGACTCTCTTGGGTTTAAATTTTTTGGGGATGCTGTGTTATTAGACTTTAACGATAACAATTTTCCCCCTCTTGTCCCAAGTAAGCCCACACATTACTATTTCAAAATTTTTAAAACTTCAACTCCAGGGGTTTTCTTTATTTTTTTTGAGCCCTTAAAAATGGACGAATTACTGTTTCCAAATTTCCCCCCAGGGGGATATTTGCACCTTGGGAATTTTTTCAATTTCCCCTTCTAAAATGCTCAAATTTTTTTCCTCTTCAGTAACCCACCCCCCGGAAAAAAGTCCACATAAAATTGTTTTTCCCCTTTTAAATTTCCCCCAGTGGGCCACCCGTACCTTTAAGGGGTGCAAAATTTTTCGTTGCCTGGGGTAGGAACGGCCCGGAGGTTGCACCAAACAATGCACTCCTGAAGCGAAAAGTCTTCAGGGGACTAAGTGGGTCACTAGGATTCTCGGGGCCCTAAGAACCTTGTGCAATCCCGGTCAGCCTCCTGCAGACCCCACCAAAAAGTTTTACATATGTCTGCCGTAAAGGCATAATTCTTAAAACCCCGAAGTTTAATAATAAAGTCTCCCAGTTTTGTCGTCAACGACGGACCTGTCATCAAACAGTCATTCAAACAGGTACATTTTTGTTACCCTGCACTACAATTAAACACAATCCTCAGAGGAGTGGTCCTTAAATCCTTTTTTCACTTTCCCGGGTGTGGCAATATTTACCATAAATCTGGGCTTGCTCGGGAGTACCTCCCTATGAATTTATTATTTAACTGCTCATTAATTATATCATCGTAAGCAGTCAACATTTCTGGTGTCTTACTCAGTTCGTGGAGCTGAGCCTTTAATTGTCCATACGCCATCCGGTAATTTGTTGGTAGGTCTGGATGGTTCAGCTTCCACGGAAGTCTCACCCAGTTTGTCCAATTCAAATTAACATCCTTCGGTATTGTACTTTAGTAAAGGGAAAAAATCTGGACTTTCTTCATTTACACTGATCCTTATGCTGTCCAATTCCCATAATTTATACACAGGTTCAACTTCATCCTCTATTGAAGTATATTTATACTGGGGTGATATTTCATGAGTAAGAACACACCGTAACTGTATTTATGGCTTCCTCCAGTCATTCATTATCAGTACGAGGAAGCCTGCCATACATCACGTGACCTCCTGCGGTCCTTGGAAGGGTGACTCCGCATTTCTTTTCATACCTTTTACAAAGGTGGCATAATGGCCACTACCTATCAAAATATCTATTGCCCCCACAGAATCATTATTTACACCAGAAGGTACCAAATTTACCTTACTTGAAAGCCTTTCAGTAGTGTTACCAAGCCCTATTGTAGATATTTTCTCTGGGAGCTACCACATT